>JAYDZE010567070.1:0-12189 GCA_034509125.1 Monilaria moniliformis
CTCCTTGTGGGATCGACCCCTAAATACTACTTAGACACCGTGCTCTTGCGGGTTTTAGGTATTCTTAGGGTTATTTTTAACTCTTGAGGGTGATATTTTGAATTCGATTATATGCTCTAGAATACGAATCAGGAGCCAAGTTTGACCCATGCTCACTTTGCGCGAATGCACATAGGAGTACAAGCCTTACATAATACCGATTTATTCTTTTAATTAACCAAGAGCTCATAGAAATTTTTCTAGAAAGAGAAAAAATTTACAATTTTTTTTAATATTACAATTCACATGTATCCCAATTCACATACGTTAAGTAACTCAAAACACCTAACTTAAGTACGAAGCATTTTAGAAACAGAACAGTGATGCGCTTCGTTGCGAAAAAAGCTCACAAAATCTTATTTTGCCTAAATTATACTCCCATATTTTATCCGATTAAATCATAACGTACTGTAACTTGTGGGAAAATAATATTATACAACAGTATCCCAATTTCTCCAATTATCAATTCTTAATCCGGAGTAGTATATATAAAGGCACATCAGCCGATAATTCCACAACAGCATCACCGCACTACGAGCAATATACACCCACACGATAGAATACGAAAATAAAATATTATTTCACGCAAACAATCATTAGGGAAACACTTCGATTACAGACCTCAATTGTAAAATAGGAGTGATCTTATAATTTTGGAAGCCCGAATCATAAAAGAGCTTAGCCCACTCTTTCTCAGTTCTCTCTTTTCCTGGAACCCCAACCATCATCAGCATATCAAAAAATAGTTGAGTTTCAATGGTCTTATCCTCTTGTTTCGCACAATCCACAACCATATCTACAATAATCACTTTGCCACCATTTTCTTTGCTTGCGAGTATTGCTGCTTTGCATTTTTCCAGAATTTTAACACAATCTTTGTCGCTCCAATCGTGAAGTATCCACTATCATTAAAAAAACAAGCAAACAAAAGAAGATGTAGCTAGATTAGAATTTATCTACAAACATTAGTCCTAGCTTGTCAATACGATGATGTTGCGTTCGGGTTAAAAGTGATATGCGGATGACTTATTTAATATATACTTACAGCGAGTACGTGGCATCTGTAATGTCGCATTTATCATGCTGAATGTTATACACAATATTACATAATAATCCTTAAATAATAATAATAATAATATAACATATCAACATTCTCATCAAATTAAATACATAAGAGGGATATTATAAGTAAACCAAATTTTGTAAACAATGTTTTTTTATATAGTAGTATAGATAAATATTATTAAACACAAGTTAGAAAAAGACCACAATAGTATATATACACGGTTCAATCAAAATCAACTCAAATCCACGAGCAATAATAACACAATAATGTACGTGATTCAGTCAAAATCAAAAGCATGAACACAACGCTATATGTGGTGCAAGAACACAACTATATACGTGGTTAGACCAAAATCTCCCTAGCTCCACAGCGAGCGGGAAACTTCGTTTTTTTTTCTTTGATCGAACACAAATCGAAATAACACAAATTGTCATACCTTGAGTATAACTGCATCAGCTGGAGGAATGAACTCAAACATGTCTCCACTAACAAATCTCAGATTCTCAGATCCTTTGAGTCCGGAAACTACATGTGGGAGGTCGAGCACCACACATTTCAAGCCAGGAAATGCGTCGACGGCCGCCTTCGCCATCGCCCCGGTGCCGCCGGCAACGTCCACCACAGTTTTCAAGCCCTCAAAAATATGCTTGCATTCTTTCACAAGTATGCTGCCCACAAACTGTGAATCACTAGACATCCCCTCGTTATATAGTTGATTCCAGTTCCCATCATCCGCTCCAAACTCCCAAAGATTTCTCCCATTTTTGGTGAAGAATGGAGTTGGGCATTCGTCATTGAACCATTCGGTCATATGATGGAATGAATCCACCGCGGTTGAATCAGTAAAGGTAAGTGAGAAAGGGGCAAAGCTCGAGGGCTCGTCTCTGAGCAAGAGACGCGAAGTCCTTGTGAGCGAGTACGCCTCTTCCTCGTCCACGTCCACGTTCCCGTCCTTAGAGATCCTGACCTTGTCGAAGATCTTGGAATGGACTAGAATTCGCATCAGGCGAAAGAGACCGTGGGATTTGGCTTTGTTGATGGAGAGGGCGTCGGCCAATTGAGAAAGTGTGATAGGCTTATTGTGTTTGTGGATTACATCGGGTATGCCTAATTGAAGCGCGGATTTTAGGCACATGGAATTTATGTAGCTGAAAGTGAGATTCCAAACATGAGACTGAGCTTGTAGAAGTTCTTGGGTGGAATCTACTGCATTAGGCAACGCCATTTTTGGAGTTCTAGTTTTCAGTGTTCTTCAATATGTGACATTTTGACCCAGATTCAACTTGTTAATTTATAGCCATACTAAGTACTAATTTATTATGCAGGTGCTAATCATGGTCTATTAATTTTAAGAAAACTATAAATTTCCAATTAAAGTCTAATAGTTAATTTAACTAAAAGTAAATTAAATAAATAAATAAGAGGGACCGACAGCACCCATTACCGCCTCCCTCTAGTATTATTAGTGTTGGTTCTTTCGTAGAAAGGAGTTGTAAATTTGTTTTTATTTCAATACTTATTTAATACATAGTATCAAATAGGGTGGTTTAAATCTGAATTAATTTTTATATAAATAAGTTAATGAGGGGGCCGACAGCACCCAATACCGCCTCTAGTATATTTGAAGAGAGAGAATTGGTTCTTTCGTGGAAAGGAATTGTAATGTTTTGTTTATTTATACTTAGTTAAAAATAAATATCAAAATAGGGTGGATTAAATCTTAATAAGTTTTTATATTATAGTAATAATTATTAAAATATTAATTCTGAAGGTGGTACGCAAATAGGAAATAAATAAAATTATGAGATTTCATCTAAAAACTAATTTAGATCCATGAATATATGATGGATATAATTGGAACATAGAAAATTTAAAGATGGTTATATTTGAACTATTTTTGTTATTCATAACTAAGCCCAAAAAATTTCAGCTATAATTCTATTTTTTAGCCATATGTCAGTATTTCACTTTTCAGCCACTACACCAACAATCCACTATAAAATTTTAGCTTCAAATTCAGCCACAAGCCCATTTTTCATTTTAATATTTTTATTATTTTCCAATTTTATATATTATTTGAATTGTGGTATTTGTAAAATAAAATAAATGAAAAAAATTCAAAAATTACATAATTTAAATACCGAAAATTACATCAATTAAATACCAAAAAATATAATTTAAATTCTTAAAATTACATAATTAAAGATAAAATAAAATTTCATAGTCAAAATAAGTTGGAACGTGTCCAAATTTATTCGATGAGATCATGTTGGAGTTGGCCGTGAGTTCATTCTTTGTGAAGATAAGCTTGTCGTTTAAGAAATTCTCAAAATTGAGGCGGTGCACTTTGAGATGTGGTAAACTCAGTATTTTGATTCATTTCAGGATTAAACTTGGTATGTATTATGTAGTTTTCTAGCTATATAACTATTTTTAGTTTAATTCTTACCCAATTGGTTGTTTGATGAGTTTGTTAGTTTTGATGGAATTAGTACTAAAAAATAGTTAAAGAAACAAAAGAGGTAAGAATGGTACCAATCGGACGACAGAAGGTCCTACACGGACTGTGTGGACAAGGATTGGTTCCACACGGCCCATGTCCTACTTCCTGCTCAAGAGACGCCTAGTCCATACACAACCCGTGTGGAGGTGAAGGACGACCACACAGATCGTGTGTCAAACCTTGATCAGAAGCGTCCAGTCTAGAAAGTAGCACATGGCTTTTGTGTGGATAAATGTCCACCACACGGGTCATGTGTCAATGCGGGATTTGTTCAGATGTTCTATTCTATTCCTATTTCGGAACCTGTCTCTGTTCAACTTCCTCTCATCTATATATGGGCATGATATACACGAAAATATACAAGTTTTGACTTGGAGAAGAACCTTAGAAGAGCCATTAGAGCACAAAGATTCAAGCAAGATCGAGACATAAGATTCTGCCTTTTACGTATTTTGTTGTAGCTTGTTTTAGATTGAACATGATAATTCTTGTGTTTATTGTTTGATTTTCATTAGTTATGAGTAGTTAGATCTTTTGACTTCAACAGTTAGAGGGTAATTGACTATGAAGCATATTTGATTTTCTGTTTAATGTTCATAACTTGTTTTATTTTGAATTGTTCTTGAGTTTATTGCTTTCATTTAAGTGGCCATTAATTTAATGATTATATGTGTTGTTGCAAGATTTAAAAGATGAGTTTCAATGCATGATTAGGAACAATTAACACCTTAATTAATAGAATCGAGGGATTTGAGATTAAGAGTGAAGACTTGAGATCCTTAGAATTTTTAGGAGTTGCAAATTAGTAATTAAATAGAGACATTGGTTGTAGTTTGTATCTATGATTTAGATACTTTGAGATCAAGTTTGAACTAATTAAGTGATCGTCTTAGTAAAACTCGAGTCATAATGAATATTAAATGTGATCTTTAAGTTTGTTGAATAGTTGATGATATTGAAGCCTTAGAATTCTCATATTTTACTCAACCTTTTCTCCAAGTTTAATCTTAATAAGTTGATTCTTTTAGTTTCACAACACAAACTTAGTTAAGTTGTTATGTCTAGATAGTATAAGTTTGTTGATTTCATATTACTTATAGTTATATTAATTAATCTCTATGGATACGATACCCTTATTTGCTATATTTATGCTATAATTGCAACGTCCACTTGCGGTATAGTTTTAGTAGAAATAAATAGTCGGTCAAGATGGGCTGTCGCCGGCGTTTGCCGAGCTAGATCTGACTTCATTATTGGGCCAATTAGTTGCATTTTTCCTTTCCTTGATTGTCACATTATGCAAGATTAATACATGCATACATGACGTCGGCGAGGAATGATTGGTACCACATACGCGATGTACCACATACACCATAAACGTGCTCAACGTCTTTTTATGCCACTTTCTGCCTTTGAGCAAACAATGCTCTCTTTGGTTCAGTAGGATATGTAATCATTTTCACAAACACCGACCACTATGTATAGATATCATTGGCCATGTAGTAGCCCATATTATAGAGCCGGCGATTGCCTGTGAATTTGATGATCGGTGCCTGCCAGTGCACAAATTGTTGAAGATAGGTGATTGGTTCAGGACGTTGATATCATTGTTCGATCCGGCCAAGCCAAATAATGCATGCCAGATCCATCTATATTGCTCAGCCGCCACTTCAAGAATGATCCTCGGATGTGTGCTCTTGTATCTGTGGGGATCAGAACTAGAATTGCTTATGTGGGGATCCAAGGAGAATTTGAAAAAACTGAGTATGAGAATGAGAATTTATTTTTGGGATGAATATGAATGAAGTGTACATAAATATTTATAGATGGAAAATTAATAAAAAAATATTCAGCCTACCCCCATCCCCATCTGTTACCCCCACCCACCCTTCTATTGCACGTCAAATATTTTGACCAACCAATCACAATATTTCAAATATTGATAATAATTCAAAAAATTAATTAAATTCAATTCTTCTTTAATAAAAAATTATATGGTGCGGCCGCCGCAACGTCTACATTGGATTTTTATCTCTTCCTATGCGGCCGCCGTTGGCCCGACTTTCAGCCGCAATCGTGGCCACTGCACGCCCCTCGCCGCCGCAATGCAACTGTTTTCGCAATGCCCACATTGTCGCTGCGTTTATGGCTACACTGCGTATGCTCTAAGAAATCAGTGGCTGATGTAGCGAGGGTTGGAATGGGGCGGCCGACCCTCCAGACGACTAGTTTTCTCTTGGGGTCATTGAAAAACCGTCATGGTCGCTCCTTCGTCTGGATGACTGGATCTATAGGAGAGAAATTGAAAAAAAGAAGTGTGACTGTGTGAGAGTGAGAGAAAGAGATAGAAACATGGACGTGTTGCAGGAATTAGACAAAAGCTTTCGACGTATTTGAGATTATATTTAATTTTTTATCATTTTATTTTTTTCCTTTTATTTTTAATTTTGGATCCCTCAGTATAAAGAATATATGGCTAGCTAGGTGGTCATTAATGCATGTGAAACGTGTTTGGAATATGAAATTGGTATCTGTTGGTTTTTAAGTACAGCTGTATATTTTTTTTAATCTGCTCGCTCATATTATCATATATCGATTACTAATCCACATGACAATGTCGACATCAGATCAATTATCATGACAAACCCAAATATTCCTAAATTTTTCAGATCTGGTCAAAAGTGATCAACTAAAGCTTATTTTTTTAAAATTTAGTTGCATGAGCATTGGTGGTTTATGATTAATCTTGCCAACAAGCTTCAAAGCTTAAGAATATGCACATATTCACACTTATTATTAATATTTATCTGCATGTTTCTTCAACACATCAATAATTAATAGTACTCTCTGTTTGGCCTTCATTTAAGTGGCCATTCACAATCGACAACACATCCGTGATCAAGACTAACCCAAATATTCCCAAATTTATTAGTCTGGCCAAAAATGATGAACTAAAGTATAGTTTTCTAAAATTTGATTGCATGAACATTGGTTCAGATAATCTACCATTAGTTGTAATATTGACACCGGAGAGTTCAAGAGAAATTTTATGGAAGTTTAACGCATTCTGAATAAAAGCAGTTTATTTATTGAAGTCGATAATACAATAATTTTATGTGATCAAATAATGAGAAACAAAATAATTATTGAAAGCTTGCCAAAGGAAAATTAATCAAATATTCTAAATAAATAAAATTATAATATATTATTATTTATAATTTAAAAGTTTCCCGAGACGAACTCCCCCATCTACTAAATCCAACACCCCCTTCCAGTTTCACGTGTATAAAATATACAAGTTATTTAGTTCTGTTTTCTGACGGACCGTTGATATTATAAAAAACTTGTTAATCAATGCTTGGGATTATGAAAAATTATTATAATAGAAATTTTATAAATTATTACTTGATTAATTAATGGTTCAAGTGGCAATTTGAATATTGATCGGGCCAATGCTTGATCTGATAAGTATGATTGAAAACAAAAAAATAATGATCATTCATTTCACAAAATAGTGCAGATAAGTTTGCATAAAAGTTATGTAATGTGTTTTTTGTGTAGAGAAATAAGTTCATTTTGTTATGTTTATATTAGTTAATATAGATAATGATCGGTCATGTTTGACTTCTTTGGTAAATAAATGTCCTAAATGAATATAATTTATGAAGAAAAGTTATCCAAAAAATAAAAGTTAAAAAATATGCATTATTTTGTGAGACATCACACAATGACAAAGTATGCATTATTTTTTGAAATGTATAGAGTATTACATAATAAACGCAACAACTTAAAATAAGGCACATTACCCTACAATCCCACAATAAAAACTCTATACGGCATGGCCACATTACTGAGTAACATGCAGTCACATAATATACGACTAACCTAAAATATGACTCCCTCAATTCTACAAGAGTGTGCTTAATTTGTTATTTTCGTCTATTTTATAAAAATGTGCACATTTCTTTTTTAGAAAACTATACCTTGTAATTTTACTCTATCTTTTCAATTTATTTACTATAAAATCAAGAATGACTAGCTCTTTGTTCTTTAACAACAAAAGATGAAATCCTTTTTCTACTTACCCACATACTTCTAAAATAAAAAGTGAGACTTTTTCTACATTTAATTAAAATAAATATTACATAACTTTATTAAAACTCATGTCTATAAAAAGTGAGCACACTTTTATAAAAGGGAGGAAATATGTCACATGAACAATCAAATAAGGCAACATCAGCCACACAATAGAATTCGAAAATAAAATATTATTTCACCTAAACAATAATTACGGAAATATCTCGATTACAGACCTTAATCCTAATAAAGGGGTGATTCTATATTTTTGGAAGCCAGCAGTAGAAAAGAGCTTAGCCCACTCTTTCTCGGTTCTCTCTTTTCCTCCAAGGTCAACCATCATCATCACGTCGAAAAACAACTGAGTTTCAATGGCCTTATCTTCTTGCTTCTCACAATCCACAACCATATCCAAAATAATCACTTTCCCACCATTTTCTTTGCTTGTAAGTATGGCTTCTTTGCATGTTTCCAAAATTTTAAGACAATCTTCATCACTCCAGTTGTGAAGTATCCACTGTAATATTTAAACAAGAATAAAATGTTGCTAGATTACAATTTATCAATAAACATCAGTCCTAACTTGTCAATGTGATGATGTTGCCTTTGGATTAAAGCGAATTGTCTATGTCGCAATTATCATGCTAAATTTATAAATAAATACATTATATAATATTACATAATAATCCTTGAATTTAAAAACAAGAGGGATATTATAATAACAATAAATAATTATATATATATATATAATTCTCCGTTTATCATATCACCATTCTCATCAAATTAAATATACTAGAGGAATCTTATAGGTATATGGTAGTATAGAATAAGATTAGTACAAAAAAGCTAGAATAAAACATAACAATCTACGTGGTTCAGCCCAAATCGATTAAGATCTACAATCAAACTAACACAATAATATATGTGGTTCAGCCAAAATCAACTTAGATCTACAAGCTAAGCAAGAACACAAAGATATACATGGAACAGAGAAACTTCGTTTGTTGCTTTGATCGAAAACGAATCGAAATAACACGAATTCCCATACCTTGAGTATAACTGCATCTGCCGGAGGAATGAACTTGAACATGTCTCCACTCATAAAGCTCAGATTCTCAGATCCGTCAAGCCCAGCAACTACTTGTGGAAGGTCGACCACAATACATTTCAAGCCAGGAAACGCGGCAGCTACCGCCTTCGCCACGGCGCCCGTGCCGCCAGCAACATCCACCACAGTTTTCAAACCCGCAAAAATATGCTTGCATTCTTTCACAAGGATGCTGCCCACAAACTGTGAATCACTAGTCATCCCCTCGTTAAACAGTTGATTCCAGTTCCCATCATCCGCTCCAAACTCCCAAAAATTTCTCCCATTTTTGGTGAAGAATGGAGTTGGGCATTCATCTTTGAACCATTCGGTCATATGATGGAAAGAATCCATTGCGGTCGAATCAGTCGCGGTAAGTGTTAAAGGGGCAAAGCTCAAGGGCTCGTCTCTGAGCAAGAGGCGCGAAGTCCTTGTGAGCGAGTACGCCTCTTCCTCGTCCACGTCCACCTCCTCGTCCTTAGAGATCTTGACCTTGTCGAAGATCTTGGAATGGACTAGAATTCGCATTAGGCGAAAGAGGCCGTGGGATTTGGCTTCGTTGATGGAGAGGGCGTCGGCCAATTGAGAAAGTGTTATAGGCTTATTGTGTTTGTGGATCACATCGGGTATGCCTAACTGAAGCGCTGATTTTAGGCACATGGAATTTATGTAGCTGAAAGTGAGATTCCAAACATGAGATTGAGCTTTGAGAAGCTCTTGGGTGCAATCTTCTGCATTAGGCAACGCCATTGTTGGACTTCTAGTGTTCTTCAATATTGTGATAGTTTTGACCAAGATTCAAGTTCTTCATTATAGGCATACTAGGTACTAGTTTAATATTGCAGCTGTTTATTAATTTTAATTAAAATTAATAATTAATTTACTTTGAATTACATACAAATAAGCAAATGAGAGGGATTGACAGCACCCAAGACCGCAACTAGTATATTAAAATAATAATTGGTTCTTTCGTGGAAAGGAGTTGTAATGTTTTGTTTATTTATACTTATTATAAATACATATTAAATAGGGTAGATTAAATCTTAATAAGTTTTTATATTATAGTAATAATTATTAAAATATTAATTCTGATGGCGGTACACAAAACACTACAAAAAAATCAGGATTTACCGACCACATGTGCCCGCAAACAAGTATGCCGAGTAAAATCGCGAGCACATGAGCTCACAAACTGGTATGCGAGCACTTTTTTGTCGCACGGAGTTATAGCGAGTACAGTCATGCTGGCTACGCTATGCGAGCATAGTTTTGCTCGCAAAAGATGGCGCAAATCCATGGTGCCAAAGGTTTGCGAGCACTATGGTGCTCGCTAAGCGTAGTTAGCAACGAAGTGCTAGCAAATATTTGGCGCCATGGTCTGGAGCCTTTGGAATAGAAAATCTAGTACTCGCTAAGTTTTGCTAACATACTTGTGCTCGCTAAGTTTCGCGAGCACCAATGTGCACTCAAACTTCTCGTCCATACTTTCACTGTTTTTTTTTTTTTTATCTTGGCCGAATCTTCCCCCCGCTATTTTTTACAACGGAAAGGGAAAACGTGATCACCACTTGATGGTCGCCAATGTTCTTCTCTCACTCTTTCACTCATTTTCTTTTACCATTTTTATTTTTTAGGTTGAACGTTGCCTCTTTTCTCTTCTCTTCTCTTCTCTCTGCGCACAACTTCCACCAGCCGCATAACCTTCGTCCGACAATGTAAAAGGAATGTGTGATACGTATAAAAAAACGAATCGGTATGAAAAAAGGAAATTTTTATTATATTAGATAAAAGATACCGAAACCAACTACATACACAATTCCTAAAAAATAGGATAAATCTCAAACAAATCTTTTAATAAAACAATTAATTACTTACTAACATAACACGTTATATATTAGGTAGTTAATCCCATGAATCACGGATGCTGATATAACCGCTAATATTATGATGACAATCTTGCCCTTTTCGTCACTCGTGTCTCATTATAGACGATTAGATTATTTTATCCAACGGTCACAATATGGTCTTAGTTATGCAGTAAAATTGTGTTAAAAATGAACACAACTCTATATATAAGAGTGCATTATACTAAGAACACTCATATACTACTTAACTAAGAACAAATCTCGAGCATTGGATTACGCCAATGGACGGTCCAGATTATAACATCCGCATCAGCATTGCAGCAGTAGACGAATAGCATTACATGGTTATTTTTGTCTTGGCAAAATTTTCGAGTGGGAGTTTGATATGGTAATGTCCAAGAAATTAGGCACAACTGAACTACCAAATCTACACCCCACTACATCATGTAATCTACACCATATCTGTGGAAAGATTTGATTTTTACAGCATTTAATATTTGTTTCCCAAAATGTCATGAATAATTGTGCTTTAATATTTGTTGTATAAGACAACATATGATTATTTTTATTAATGCTAATGTTGTCTAAAAATAATGATTATTAATCTGATAAGTAATGATGTGTAAATAATACTAGTTTATTATTGATAATGATGTTGTTTACTGTTAGTATGTTAGTAATACTGATTTGTATTAGATGTGATGTTTCTAGCTAACCTTTTATTATGATCTGCATTATGGTTTAGCGCAAGTCATTCTTGTATTATTGGTAATGATGTTGTTTACTGTGATGAATGTTGATTTGTATTAGATGTGATGTTTCTACATAAGTTTATTTTTATTAATGCTAATGTTTTCTAATTGTACAAAAAAAATCAACGATTCTATGATTTTGGGAAAATTTTGAAAATCATAGGAGTTAAGGAGATCCCATGATTTTTCCCTAAATTATAGGATTTAAGATGATCCCATGATTTCCGCATTTTTTCTAAAATCGTGGGATCATGAATTTTTTTGTACAATTATGCCCTGTATTGATATTTGGCTTCTTCTATAATGTTGTTTCGGTTTCTACCAAAATGTTACGTGGCTGATTATCTTCTCTCTGATCCTAAAAATTGAAAACTGCCTTTCTTATATCTAGCTTATTTAATCAATCAACAAAATCTCTTTCCTTGATTGTAGGGATACTGAAAACGTGTATTATTAGAAAATTACTTAATTGCCATATTTGAATTAAAATTTGAATTTAATGATTTTTTCATTTTTTTAATAATATACGTGGCAAAATATCATCCACCTAATCCTAGAATTCAACGATTATGATTAGTTCTTGGTTCTAACGAAAGATGTGAGTTCTCATTTGATTACATTCCTATATATATATATATATATATATATCAAATGAGAACTCACATCTCCCATTAGAACTAAGACCAAATAACAACCCTTGATTTTGATAATCTAATGGCTTAAAGATTGCCACATGTAATAATTAAAAAATCGAAAAAAATAAAAAACTGCCGTTTTTAGAGGTTGAAAGGCCATTGTGG
>JAYDZE010567081.1:0-30525 GCA_034509125.1 Monilaria moniliformis
AGATGGCGGAGCAGATGCAGCAGATGACCCAATTCTTCCAACAAATGGGCAAAAAATAGATTAGGATTCAAATTATTCTGATTGTAAATACAATTTATGTTCTAACTATTTTAATTATTAGTAAATTTTACGATAAATTTCTATTTTATTATGTTTTATAAATTTATTAAAATATAAATCAAAAACAAAAATCTAAAAAAAACAAATTAAGGTTACCTAGCAGAGAAATGCTAAAAATAAAACAAAATGCAGAACATTACCGAGCACCTTCTGCTCGGTAAAGACCAGACACGGCCGGGTGCCTCCCGTGCCAAATGTCACCCGGCCGGGTTGTACGGAAATTCTATCTAGTGAGCTCCGCCTGCCCGGGTGGTAAAATGCACCTAAGAGCACCCGACCGGGTACATTACCGAGCACCGGAAGTGCTCGGTACGTATGTCAAGATTCCGAGCACATATGTGCTCGGTAAGTATTACAATATTTCTCGGTAAGTGTTTCAATACGTCCGAGCACAACTGTGCTCGGTAACGGTTTCAACTCTTCCGAGCACGTCGGTGCTCGGAAATATCCGACGGCTCGTCGTACTTTACCGACTACGAACTTGCTCGGTAACGTTATCGCCTACTCGTCAGTGTCTCATCGTATATTACCGAGCACAAGGTTGTGCTCGGTATATTCTAGACCTTGTGCTCGGTAGCTTACCGACGAAGCTTATACCGAGCACTTTTCCTGCTCGGTAAGTGTGTTTTACCGAGCATTTTGTATGTGCTCGGTAAAACGCCTTTTTTTTGGAGTGTATGATTAACATGTTTCAAATGAATTGTGTGATATATAATACATGCAAATTAGAAAATAGTATAATGTGTTAGTACTAAATTAATTTATGAAACACTTGTGCATCTTTTTAATTCTTTTTTGGTATGGCTGCATCTTTTAAAAAATCATTGTACTAATTTTCATAACTTTGAGAATCATTTTTAAATCGCGACATGCATGTATGATAGATCATATATGTATATATATAATATATAAAATTTTACATATAGCAAACCTGTATATTTATTGATATTAATAATGAATAATGTATTAAATGTGATAACTAAATATTTACTATTCATGAAGACTCATTTAGGCGGAACTTTTTAAATTAACCATAATTACTTGTAAAATCACAAAAAATAGATCATACTTTTTAAATTACATCCTTTTTAAAATTTGAATGACAAATCATAAAATTTTAAAAATTCTCAATTATCCCATCTAACCAAATTAAATCGCAAAATTTTAAAAATTCTCAATTGTAAATATAAAATATCAGTTTATTGATTGCAATTATTTGTAAATATACATAGTTTACACTAGGATAATATTTATTGCTTTAAATTAATATATGATATATTTACCATTCTATAATAATTTAAGAAAAAATTAATTTTTTCAAATTAAATATCTACAGATTTAGGAAAGCATTAATTTTTCCATTAAATATCTATATATTTATCTCCAAATTAATTTTGTGGTTTTGTTTGAAAGATCTATCAAACTAATTTTTCAGTCATATCTTTAAAAATATAATAAGGGTAATTTAGTAAATAAATAATATAATTAGTAATAATATCAGTTTAAATAACACCGATTCAATTCAATTTAAAATTTAAGGGTATTATGTATGTACAATTATATACATTTATCTTTTCCCTAATTTTATTAACATATGTAAACACTATTCCACACAACAATTTAATGCAACAAATATTATTGTACGCACCAAATACTTCGTTACATAGATATTTCAAATAAATTCAATTTGCTGCCATCTATACTAGAAAATATAGTGCAAATATCATAAACGAACATACAAAAATCTACCCCAAAATCTTGTAAAATATTATTACCATCCAATAAAATAAGGCAAAAACTTCATAAGTTTCTTCCCTGAAACAACTCATACCACCTCTACTATATATACTTAGCCATAAGATCATCACATGTGACAACAAACGCTCACCATTTCATAGAATCAAAACCCATATTCATAAAATTACAATAATGGAGAGGAAAAATATTTCTCCACTACATTTTTGGGTCTATTTTCTAATTCTTGCAACAATTTTGGCCGATTTCAATTATGTCGAAGGAATGTCGTTTGATTTCCCAACAACTCCAATTCCATGTTCGAATGATTACTGCAATTTTGTGTGCAAGAAAACAGGTTGCGGCCACAACGCCTGTCTCTCTGGGGTCTGCGTAGACAGCGCCAAATTTAGGAAAGAATATAATCCCGTTTGTCATTGCAATGATATTAAAGGATAGTTTGGAGACATTTTTTACAACACTTTCTAGAGTAATAAGAGAGTGTAACGTTGTTATGTGAATTGGATATGAACTAATTTTAATTTAATAATGCCGTGTCGTGTTTATATGTCTTGTTCGGTGTATAACTTTTGAATAAATTTACTTTTGTTGTATATTTTTCTTGGACGTGTCGAACATGGCACGACCATATGCAATTTTTGGATAGGTCTGGCCATTGTAAAATTTTGTCAAATATCAAACCTGATGGTAAAATAATCAGTTTTGTAGATATTGTTATGGAATTGGTCATTTGTGTTTGGTATAAATGGATAATAACAATTCCAAAAGTGATAAAATATTTTGTGCTACTGAAAACGATAAAAGATTGACGATAGCAATTCTAAAAGCGATTATTAAATAAAATTTCGCATGGTTCATCACTTATACTACTATATATGAATCTTAAATATGAATTTATTACTTATATAAGATTCATATATACTACATTTATGATATTACCTCAATTAATAAGTACCACAGTATACATATGAATTAGTAACAGTAGAATAATATTTTATTTTCTATCAATCTATATTGAATTTATTTTAAAATCTATATTTATTAAAATTTCATGTATATAAAGGGTAGAACTATCATTTGCACCCACTCAAAACAAAAAAATATTTCCTCCATCCGCCATCTAGTTTCTCGTTTTGCTATTTTGGAATATTCATTATTAAATATTTCATTTAATTTTTATTATTTTTGGTAAATAAATTTCATAATCTACTAACTCATTCAACTCATATTTAATTATTACATTTCTTAAAACCCGTGTCAATCCCAAATGGAACTTTATATTTCTTAAAACTCGTGTCAATCCCAAATGGAACAAGTAATTGCAGAGGTAAGGAGAATTATTTTAAGCACATTTTTTTGTTGGAGGGAGTATTGTGATTTACATTGTGATTTATACGTTGGACTCTTAACCTTTAAAAACAGGAAAAAGAATACCACTAAGCTATATCACTGCTTGTCCTCGTGGTAGGTAAAAAATACTTTGTTACATTGCCATCAATATTAGAAAATACACTACAAACACAAATCCACACCGAATATCTTCAAAAGGATTATGCAATCAGGATTAAATACAAATACCTTACAATGAAATCGACGAAATCTAGCTAAACACAATTAATTTCACCTATACATAAATTACAACCATGATCTCAACATCTTAGTTATTGTAATCCTCCAATAAGGAAAAAAATTCATCACTTTCTTCGCAATCAACTCAGCATGAAACCATAAAATCATCACATGTGACAAAAAACACAAACCATTTTATACAAAACAATATTCATGAAATTACAAATGAAGAGGAAAAATATATCACCACTAAATTTTTGGGCTTATTTCTTGATTCTTGCTACAATTGTTGCTGATTTCGATGGAACATTATATTTCCCAACAACTCCAATTCCATGTTCGAATGATTATTGCACCTTTGTGTGCAAGAAAAAAGTATCATTCTATTATAATCTAATTTCATCTAGAAACTCGAGTTTGAAAATGCTATGAAAAAATTAAAACATAAGTTCACGTCTAAGGTCTAACATCGATAATTGGTAATCAAGCTAATGGTGCAAGGATAGACCATTTTAGATATAGCCAAAAGACTTCACTGAAAATGAAATTTACTCCATAATTTATTCATCACAAAAATTTCTCTCTTGTATTGTATTTCATCACAAATAACATGTACAATGTCATTCGATAAGGGAATCTCCAATGATTAAAGCTTGATCATGAATTATTGCTATCCTAGGGAAGACAGAAGAGCAAAATAGAGAAACAAAGAGCACATTCACATAGTAAATGCAAATTCAAACAGAGAAAAATGATTTGATTTGAATTGAATTGGAGGTTTGAAGTGGTTACCTTTGACTACAAAACAGGATTGAGCCTTGAGACGGTCTCACATTCTACAAAATCACAACAAATTAGAGAGTTTACTTCTTCTTTTTCCCGGGAATGGCCACCCTTTTGCCCTTCAAGGTTCTGCAGTTGTTCTTAGTCCTCTGCCCCCTACATGGCAATCCCTGAATGTGTCTCACGCCTCGGTAGCATTGTATCTCCTTTAGCCTTCTAATTGCAAGCGCATTGAACCTCCTCTACAGTTGTTAAGAACAAACTTGATTGTTACATATCCAAAAATACATATCATTACAGAAATGGAAACTGTGTGTGCAACAATACATAATAGGATTGAGTATAACACAATCCCACAAGCTCAAAATTGTTCAATTCATCAAAGCATGTGGTAGATTAGTCTAGACAGATTTTTACAATACTAATCTCAAGGAATAGCTAGGGTAATTTTAACTGCTACAAGTCAGCATTTGCAACTAAATGCAATGATATAGACAGGTCAGAATTCATGCAACAGTCAAAGGTGCATCTCTTAATTTCTTTTTCGTGAATTTGGCAAATCAAGATAGTTTACAAATGTGTTCATGTAGAGCTCATGACCTTAAACTCCAATGCATGAAAGAGTGAAGATACACCATGCAAAGTATGGCCGTAAATATACCAAACTCTGAAAGAGAAATATGAAACAGTGAAACTGTTACTCGTATTTGACTCGATTGGTGAACACCCTCTTGCCTTAGGTTTTAGCATTTAAGGATGAATTCTACCCGATCACAAATGCTTCAAGATGATAATGGTTGAAACTATAGTACCATACTTGTATGTGCCTCGACTTGTAAACAATTTCTTGCCTTGAGTTTTAGCATTTAGAGACAAGATCGACCGTTCAAGATGACAATGTCCACTTAAAACTAAGATCAAAGTACACCAAACTTTGTTGCTTAGCAAGCATTCATCATTGCTAACTCAATCCTTGTGCAAATTTCTCCCCTAGATCAATCCTAACTACACTATTGTTTCTTTTGAGTGCATTTTCACAAGCAATATTAGTCCATAAGACTTCAACTAACTCTAGTCCAATGACACTCAACACAACAACCTCACCTAAAATCAGAAACACAAACAATCAAACACTTACAAGATCTCCTTCAATCATATACTTGGAAACCTCCTCACGCAAAATGGTGAGCTCCTCTTCAGAGAAGTCTTTAGTCAATTTGTTCTCGAAACTGAGATCGTTGAGAATCTGCCTGGCGCTAGTGCGCCCGATTCCATGAATGTATTGCAACGAGTACTCCACTCTCTTGTTGTTCGGAATCTCGACTCCACCAACACGAGCGCATTTGATGCTCAATCCACCGATCTAACCACCAAAAAAAAAAAAGCAAATCACACAGAGTCAATCTATCTGTATACTTGGGAAAAACGAAATTGAAAAAAAGTTTCGAAACTTTTACCTTGGGGAAAGCGGTGGATAGCGGAAAGGAGAGAGAGAAGTTGGAGGAGTTAGAGATAGGGTTGGAGATGAGAGAGAGAGAAGGCAGTACTGGTGTAGCTAACGCTTGCGCCATTTTCAGTGAAAATTGGGGAATGAGGAGAGGGATTGTTTGCTGCTCTTTTTCTTATCCGTTGGTAAAAGTCGGGCGGGTTTCGAATCCGACTCTATTGGAAACCAAATCGGACTTATTCGGGTCGGGTCATCTGGGGTTGGACTTTTATTATTTGTTATTTACCTTATCTAAGAAAGTAAAAAATATGGGTTTTAATTAAATGTTTGAACGACAACAATAAGCATATAAACATAACGTATACGCACTATATTAGATGTCATTATAACGTTTGTGAATCCTTATTATTTCAAAAATCTGATCATATTGAATTATAAAGATAGAATAAAATATACACAAAATCTACCAAAAATAAAAATTACTCATCAATGCACGTTTTCCTTAATTATAGGATACATGTATAACCGCCTCATTAAATGTAATATCACATCCCATAAAAATAGGGATCACATAAAATGCCGATTTTTAAGTAGACTAAAATACCATTTCAATTAAAAATAAAATCAATATAAATGCCACATGTTATTATTTCATCATTTAGATCTTCGAAATCAACGATTTTCATTCAGTCTTTGTTCTGTAATAAGAAATGGTTCTGATTTGATTACTCATCTATATATATATATATAAAATACTAGACGTTTGAATTCATATCTATGTTGGATCTTGAAATCCTAGTTTGGATATTTTTGTTGTAATCTCATTTCAATTGCTGCTGTAAGAGATATTATAGATTGTTTTGGAGTTAAATAATTTTCCTAACCACTAGTTAATTAATTATGTATCATATAGCATTTTCTTTTATGTTGTCGTATGTTAACTAAAACAATATTAGTGTTGGAAAAAATCTTGAATGAATTATATTACTTGAATTTGGAAGGATACAATATTCTACCCCAAATCTTTTAGTAAGAGTGTTGAGAGTCAATAATTGATTATAACATATTGTAATATCACAATTTATTTTTAAATTGTAAAATAAACTGAGTTGATCATGGGTGATTTACTCCTCTATATTTATCAATTTACTTCATTTGATATTTATATAAATAGATTCTTATTGGAATCTCCCTTACCCTACCTATAGAAAGAACTCATACACAATAAAACTTCTATATTTATTCTATTTAGAAATAAAAATTCAAGATCCCAACTTGAAACCAGTAATAAATAGAAATAAATTTTAAAATTATCATAAATCATGTTTATTCCAAGTCCTACTTCAAGAAAATATGCCTCCGTTTAGGAATAAGCAGTAGACCCAAATTGATTTTAAATATTTGTTTGAACTTGCATGTAACAATGAAATAATCTTTTATGTTGTAGTTATATTCTTTAAATTTGCGTATGCTCAATAATTTGTCAACGTGACCACCTTTAAGTTAAATCAAAATATCTACACCACTTTAAATGATTGAGTTAAATGTTTCATTTTAACTATGTACATGGATGTATAATTTTATGTTTGTTAAAATTCTCCTAAATAATCTAGGAGGCTAAACTGTAGAGTAAATAAAACATCACCTTCATTCCATAATAAACGAATCAAGATATATCCATCACATCCTTCTAAAGCGGATCATAACTCATGCGCCCAACATTAACATATAGAGAAATGAGAGTAATATGAAGCATTATACTTGCAAAAAAAAAAAAACGGAAAATAACATAAAACACTTTCTCAGAAAAATAAATTAGATGGAAATAATTTATAAGCAATTGGCTTTCGTCCTGTCCTTACAGTACATGTAACTCAGTATAACAAAACCTTCCCTTAAAACTGACCTGATTAGAGGAGCTTGCGTACACCATGACTTTTCCCTGCACTTCGTAATCGACACGAGGCATATTCCTACACTTATAGCTCATCCTTCTCGTCGCTGCTGCTACCGCTGCTGCTGTCTTCGTGGCTAGAAGCAGAATCAGAAGCAGTGTGCCTCTCTGATGAGGCTGGCTTCTGGAGCTTGAACGGGATTGACGCATGTTTTTTCAAGAACTTGTAGAAGGCCACCACAGTGCGATCATCCTCAAAAGTAATCTGCACGAGCATAATTTGATCCAGATCAGCTGTGTGTTGCAGTCAGAACGAGACGAATCATTCAGCAACAGAATTTGATAAGAGAAGCAAAGCTATCTTACTGGATCGAAGCTCTTGTTGCCGGCCGGGAAGAAGAGAATTGTGGGGAATCCATCAGACTGCGCGACAACACAGAGATTTGCATCAGTTAATTGTCAATCAGCATTTATCATAGAACTCGTGCACAAATTTAAAGCTGTTACAACAATTTTGAAAAGAGAGCAAACAATCTTGAATCGGTGGAGTATTCTTTTCCTAGTTATAGCTGATTTAAGAATAAATCAAATGGGATTACTAGGAATACGAGGTTCTACTGTTCTCTAAACAGGGTTAATAACCGCATATAACACAATTTTTTACCTAAATTTGCAATACTCACACATTTTTGAAATGTTGCAATTTACATAGCCGCCTAGAATATTCTCACTTGGAACATACTCAACATTTTCACTTGGTATGGAATGTTTTAAAGTCATACGAAAATTACATATTCGGGCAAATGATGTGATATTTACGGCAATTAACCCTTCTAAACCCTCCACGAACAACCACGTAATACCTTGGCTCGTGGGTGCTCGTTTGTTGTCCCGTCCATCTTAGCTATGACGAGGGAGTCAATGCCTCTCAGATGCTTGCTAAGCTTGTTATATATAGGTTCCAAAGATTGACAGTGTCCACACCAGGGAGCATACATCTGTTTGTAAACAAACAATAATCATAAATCAAGATTACAGACTCTAAACTGTCATATTTTTTTAAGGTTGTTCTGACTTTGGTTGTGGCAACGTAAATCTATACCTCAAGAAGAACATCTTTCGACTCATCCAAGACGATCTCATCAAAGTTGTCGCCAACTACAATCTTGACGTCCCCATCATTCTGCATTAGGACAAATGCGAAGAATTTGGAATGGAGGCATTACACTAACATTAATACCACCACATCTTCATAAACAATTAATCTTTTAAGGAAAAAAATGGCATTACGTTTTCTGGAATAGGGTCCGACTTGTAGAAGGGCTTGAGATTGTCTACCAGGAACTTTTCTCCGAAAGACTGCAGATTGAAACAAAGTAAGTTTGAATGTGTTTTATGTTGTTTCAAAAAACTAAAAAGCCAGTTAATGAGTAACCTTGATATTGTCAACAGTTATTTCACCATCTAACATAAATTTCCGGGCATCATCATTTCCAGTATATGCAAGAACCTGCATCCAACATTCTGGTTATCATATGATACTCGAATCTCCAAAATGTAGGCGCTTTAAGTATAGAAGGTTTAGTCTTCTAATGCTTACACTTGGAGTTTCTCCATCAACTCCAAAGTATTCTGAAACCGGTTTTCCGACATCTTCATTATCCAATTGGACATAAACACATAAGAGCTGCAAATTTTTAAACATAAGATCTCTTAGTTGAATAACTTTTGATAAACAATTACAAACGAATGAGAGTGAATAGAATCAACATATAAGCACTAAACGACGTGATCAAGTGTGTAAATGTTATTACTTATTAAAACTGATAAGTAATTTCCTGACCTTTCCCTTGAAAACCTTTGCTGCTTCTGCGAAAACCGGATAAAATTTCTCCGAGTCATTAGAAGTTGCGAAAAGTATCAACTGCAATATAGAAATAACCAATAAATCGAAAGGGAATGACAAAACGATATCTCCTCTGTATAACCATAAAGTAAACAAGCAGAATACCTGTTTCTTTATTGGATTCTCAAATACCAATGGAGCACTTTCCCGAGTCATAGTGGTGACGAGAGCAAGCTTGTTCTCATATACAAATTCAGCTATTGCAGATTTAGTGAATTGACCACCTGCTGATAGAAAATTGTCAGTGAATATTATTGCTTCACACAGAAAATTGCTTCACACAGAAAAAAGGAATTGATTTCCGTAAGATGTGAGACTTATAACTGACCAAATTGGTTAAATTTTTCCTCATCTTTCTTGATCATGATAACAGACGGGCGTTTGGCCTGTGGATCAATCTGGAAGAGTTTCGCCACTTCTGGACTGGTTGTCTGGTAAAAGTTAACATCATCTTCAAGCTTTGAAGCACCAGAAAGCTCCTCGCTATCTGGGCCCTAAATCAGTATTTCGAATGCAAAGCAAGAAGACAGTTACCTCATAGTTCAAATTCTAAGCACAGCTTTGTATAAACAAGATGCAAACTGATAAACTCAATAAAAAGGCGGCATAATCCAGGAATGAGCTACGTTAACAGAAACCCAATGGGCAACATGGTAGTGGAAGAAAACGCCCTTTCAAGATCAAAAAAATCATACCACCAGACTCTCGAGATAGCCCAAAACTATCTTGTCCTCATCTGCCAAAATGCGTTCTGCCTCTTCCGTGGTTGTAATATTGTGCAATCCAGGACCTGTCTTTTTCTTCAACCATGACATAATAGCATCCCTACAACATTGATATAAATAACATCATTATCGGAACCAATACTCTCAAGCTCTGTAATTAGCATATCCTCAAATTTTATTTCAGATAATCTTACATTTGTATATATTATATTATTATTCATCAGATCAATATTGACATATACTAATAAAGCACATGAAAAACAAGAAATCATAAGAAGTCCAGAATATGCAAAAAAAGAAAAAAAGATTTTCATATTCTATTAGGTACATAAGAATTCTATATAACTCATTCCAAGATCCAAAACCATAACATAGTATCTGAAGATTTAAATCTTTCTCGACAAGATCAAGAAGTATAGATTTCTAAATATCCTTGATTTCATTTCAAACAAATCACATCAACATTAATATAGAATTTGCAGCTGCCGATTTCTACTCGTCACCAACATTAGACCAAGTGCATCAGCAGAACCAGCATGGATTCAAAGAGGATAACATTTTAATTTCCTACTAATAAAATTCATTTTAATTAAAGTAAAATCATAGATAAGAAAATCTTACTTAGTGCGTTGACCAGGGTAGGGTTTGTGCACGCCATCGACGAAGAAGAAAATGGTCGGGAATCCCTGCACGTCGAACTTCTGGCTGAGCTCCGTTTCCTCTGTAGCGTCGACCTTCGCCAGCGCCACAGCCTCGTCCTTCAGCTCCGTCGCGGCAGCAGCGTATTCCGGCGCCAGAGCTTGGCAATGGCCGCACCACGGCGCGTAGAACTCCACCATCACGAATGTGTTCTTCTCAATGAACTCGCTGAAGTTCGATTGCCTCAGAACGACCACGTGCGTCTCGTCCACCTCCGCGGCAGCGTAACCGCCATCGTCGTCGCCGTACGCCGCCGATTCTTCGTCTTGTTCCAGATCGTCGTAGTTCTCGTAGTCGTGGGGATGGCCATAGTGGTCGGAATCACCCAACGGCACGGCATCGCTCTGCTCCTGCTGCTCGAGGAAACTGATATCTTCATCTTCTTCCGATTTCGATGAAGATGGATGTATATGCGAGCAAATTAAGCAGATAAAAATCGAGATAACTAGCAGAGATTTCATCGCCATTGCAATAAACAGTTAAGCTAGATTTTCTCGAAACTGAGAATTTTTACATGAAACTGCGTGTGTAGAAGCGTGACAGAGGAAGTGGAGAGTGCGAAAAAGGCGGTGGAGGGTTTACGAATAGCACGCTGGTGGGACGCGCCACGTGGGAGTGCATTATTGGTCGAGCGACGAGAAACAACCACTAGATTGTTAACACATGGAAAGAGTGAATCATTGGTTTGACTTTGTTTCCGCTTGCGGTTGCACAGGATTAAAGTATCTGGTCCGGAGGGAAGCTGGCTTGTTAGGTCACTTATAACCATATCACTTAATCATCTCTTCATTTACTTTATTTATAAGTCCTAGTAGTCTAATAATATTTTTTTACTCCATCTCTTAATTAAGATATAACAACTACGTCTCTATTTCTTGTACTATTTATAGATCTCGTCTCTTAATTTTTTATTCTTTTTTTTATTTTTTATATTTTTACATATTCTAATTAAATTAATTTTTTGAATTAATAAAATGTGCAAATTTTTTATTTCTTATATTTATTACATATTCTAATGAAAAACATGCAATCATGTAAAATTTAATATTTGCAAGATACATTTTCAAGTATTAATGTATTTATATATGTTTAATCAAATTGATGTATTTTTAACAAAAGTATTAAGCTTTTCTAGATAAAATAACAAATGATTTAAAGACTAGAAAATCGTAAACAAGAACAAGAATTAATTTCGAATTCAAAGATTAAAACAATAAGACCATTAATGTTGTGAATTAACATAGTACGAACGAAATACTAATTTGTTCCGATTTGTCTAGAACATTATTCCATTTTATTTTGTATCAATAGATCAAGACCTAACCAGTAAATATGAATATCTATTTATTTAGTACATGTATTTCCTAATAATCTATTAATATCTAAAGAATTATTGATTACGAAAATCAGAATAAGCAAAATAAAAATAAACGAAATAAAGAAAAAAGCTTTAAAAAAAATTGATGGCACTGTGTTTTAAACTCAGCGCGTATTGTTTCCATAAGAGTCTTTTACCACTAGACCATTCATCGATTTTGTAATTAAGACAACATTAATATTTATATAGTTAAAAATAGAGTGGGATGGAAGTGATTAATTCATCACACATCGAAAATTAACGCAACATATACTTTATTCTTACCTATTTATATCACACCTGCATCCCACATCGAAAATACATCAAAAGATAATGTGGTGGAAGTGATTGTAAATATGATATTTCACCATAGTTGAAAATTGTCATTAGATGAAATAATTTTTAATTTTCTATAAAAATAGAAAATTGAATTTCAATTTTTATTAAATAAAATTTCGTTATATTAATTAAAAAATGATTTTTAAAATTTTGAAATAAAAATAAAAATTTATTGTTGGACGTGTGAAGCCTACTTGCACGCCCAGCGGGTGGGCGAAACACATGCCCGTGATTGGCCTGCGTGGGAGTATGTGGCGAGCTGGCCCTCCCACTTTCCCTACATCTCGGGCGACCCGTACCGCGAGGACACCCGCAATGCGTCTTGTAGGCCACTAGGTGGCGTTGTGGATGCCTTTGAAGTCGCATTGCAAATAACGAATTAGTGATGTCGTAATTGCACTATCATAAAAAAATAATTCCTATAATTGGTTGAAATATTATGAGATAAATAATATATTTACCAAGTACTATTGTGATAATAGCACATGCACGGAGTTATGTATGTTTCAAATTATGTATGCTTAAAAACCTATTAAATTTAAAGGGTTAGAGTTAAATATTTTTAATCTAATAAAGTTTCAATCTTATTAGTTCGCATTCTATTAGCGTGCAACCTTGATAGAGTTTACTAGAAATTCGATACGCTGACCCTAGGTGCAACTATTATCTATTCTTATGACTTGTTTGGCAACTAGTTCGGCACTTCAATAATAATTTTGATAAAACAAATAATAAAATGAAATAAAATAAACTCTTCAATTTATATCTAATGTATATATGCATTAATATTTTTTCAATATAATATAATAGTAGATAAATGTATTGGAAAATTCAAGTTTCACTAAAAGAAATATTATGAATTTTAAAATATGCTTTAAAAGTTAGCGAAATGTATTTATATTTCATTTTAATTTTACAAATCTTAAATTAGGTTTTTTCTAACATGTCAAAATCCATCATGTCCTATTCTTATATGTTAAATCATTCAACAATTCATGATTTATTAAACGATATTCTTAACGATGTCAATTTTTTAAAAAATTTATTACTAGTAATATTTAATCGTATCTGAATTTAAGTATATATTTCAAAATTCTCTCAATTAAATATACTATATTCTATAAATATGAGTTTTTTTTTTCATTAAGCATTGGAGATATCATGCATCTCGTTTCGCAGAACTTGCTAGACTGGCGTGTAATGTGCTTAGCATTCATATAACAATAGTAGCATCAAAATCTTCATTTAATATTCAAGCACGTGTTTTGAACAATACAAAAATAGGCTCATTCCTGAAAAAGTGCAAGCTCTTATTTATACATGTAATTGGTTTCATATAGATTATGATGATAAGATTTTATTATTTTATAAAGTTCTAAATATCAAACTATATCATATTTTATATTATAATTTTCTTAATAGTATGTGAAGAGTCTTAAGATTATTAGCTTAAAGTGAATGATGAAGTTGAAAATCCAAATATTATCGATATAGAAGAAGAATGTTATTCAAGTGTTTAGTTTAAAATTCATTTGTGAGACACTTTCACTTCATAAGACTAAATTATAGTTTAACGATTTATGGCTAATTTTATGTTATTTAGTTTTGGACTTTTTTTGAAATGTTTTAGACTTTGAATTTCACGCTTGTCATGTAATTTATACATTTAATTTTTTTTATTAAAAATATAGGATCTTTAAGAATAAAAAATACATTGGTTAATTTTCATCGTTAACTTTTAGTCCGAACATTTAGGATTCTGATTAAAAAAGTCCAATTTAATAAAATTCGAATCCGATAAGCGCACAACTCGAATATTAATTGATTCGAAATAAATTAGCCCGATTGTCATGCCATAGTTATTCATATCGTATCATGAAGTGGACCATCTTCAATTCAATGTGGTAAACGGTGTGGTAAACGGCTAGTAAAAATATAGTTAGGCGCTTATCTAGACTGTCGATATTTTTCAAACTTACGATTCACTTGTGTTGTATGGAGCAAGTTGCACTATTTGTATAAGCTATAGTATCCTCTTTAATTCATTTCGCTTTTATGTTTATATATAACACAATATAAAAAAAATACTAAAGATGCCTTTTAAAGATTATAAATATATTACAAACTATTCAAGTATATAAACTTACACCAACAATAAAATTATTTATTTATTTCTTTATGTTAGTGAAATTTATTAAAAAAAATGTACGAGGGGTGCAACTCATCAACAAGATATAAAATTCAACATAAAATTGAAAACATCAAAATTACATCAACTCATGATGAAGAGATGTATCATAAATTCAATCTCCCAAACTAAAGCAAGACCTAGTAGATGATTAGTTTGAAACGCTCATTTCTTCCACCACTCAAACGCTCATTTCTTCCTTGGATTATCCAATTGCTATTTTAATTGATACACCAAATTAATATGTCCAATATGATTGATCTGTATTAATTATAACAATAAGTTCACACTCCTATATGCAAACCAGCAAGATAATAATAAATGGTCCACATTTTTACAGGGAATCAAGCAGAAGAGTACCTGTCATTGAAATAAAAATAAAAGTACACAAATCGAAATACAAATGAAGTAGATATGATTTTCCTAATTAAAAAATAAATAAAAGAATAATTTAGAATATCTATTTTTTAATGTGAAATAGCACATTTTGTTGAAGACGGATTGCTTTGAGACTGTTTTAACTATAAAATATAGCGTAAGTTACTCTGAAATAGAGTAGAGACACATCATGGGATGATATGCTAATGGAAATACTACAATAATCAATTTTAATTGGTTCCTCTCCTACGAAGAATGATAATAGTTTCCTCAAAATTTGATCACATACATATGCTCCACACAAAAAAGAGAAGAAAATATCAGTTGATTAATATAGTGCATGGTCGAGCAAAATCGTGCGATTTTTTTTTTTGTCTAAATCTAATATTAATAAACTCGACTCGAACTCGCACGATCTCGACTCACCATTTATTAATAGGCACGACAAAGATTAATGGGTGTGAATAACTTTAACTGGATTTTGCATGTCATGAAAAAATTCGCTCAAACTCGCACGATCTCGACTCGACTCAACTCGACTGGAGTATATATATGCACCATCTAATACGCAAATATCGAGTAGATATAATTTGATGCTAGTTAATTCACCACGATAATCTCCCTTTTTCCCTAGGAGGGGATATATGAAGTGTCAAGCTCCTACAACCGATCGAGGAGTTAAAAGGATGGATATTCAAAGATGTGACGAAGGAAATGAAGGATCGTGTGGATGAGATTAGAAGATCGTGGGCTGAAACTGGTTGCAACATCTTGCTACATGGATGGACGGATGCCAACCACCGAAGTTTCGTGACTGTTTTGGTGGATTGCCCCAAAGGTACTACGTAACTTCGCTCCTCCGATATAATTAATTGTGTTGACAAATTTTCGACTCAATTCAACTCGACTCGAAATAAAAGTTTCAAAATTCAAGACACGAGATAAAAAAAATGTTGATTACTCGACGCTTATTTTATTATAGTTGCCAAGTAGCATAAAGGAGAGTAAATCAATTGAGCTGGAAGCTCGAACTCGCACGATTATGAGTCAAATTCGATTAATCGAGGCCTAATACACACATTAATTATAGGCTCCGAGTAGTATTAAGGGTGTAAACTAATAATTGTTGAACTAGATTTTTGCAAGTTGGCAAAAAACTCGCTCGATCTCGCACGATTATGGTTCAAGTTAGATTCAACTTGACTCTGACTCTGCTCGACTGACCAACCATGTAGAAATCCGCGTACTTGCCGTTTGGAAATCAATTGACGATGTTTGGAACGACGCCCTCTACAGCCCTCTCCACTCCGTGGGGCACTACTTAAACCCCAATCTTTTCTACTCGAGCGACGTGAGGGAACGACGTTTTCCAAAACGGCAACGCTTCAAGGATGGAGATGGAAAGTGGAGATGGTGTGAGAAGGTGATAATGGAGGTTGTCAACTGATATCATTGTTTTGATTCATTTGTTTATACATCATTGGAATCTGTGTTATTTATATATATATGTACCTATCTGGAGCAGACCACAATCTATACATTTCTCTCACCTAATTTCCTCTCCCTTTTCTTACTCATTCTGCTGAAACCAAAACCAAGAAGAACTGCATGCAAAGCAAAGGGTGATCAAGTGGTGAGCCCTTCTGTTTCTAATCTTTAATTTGCTTGATGCTTCTTTCCCACATTTGATTAGTGGAGTTTTGAGAAGTTTCTACATATGTACGTTATCACATTAGAAATGTATAATCTTCTCAAAGCGCATGCATTATTCATCACTTTGTCGCAAAAATAAATAAAGAAGTAAATAAATATTTGTTTTTATGAAAAGAAAACAACAAAATACTGACTCAAAATTACTTGTGAATCGATACAGTCCTCATTTATTATAAGCTTGGAGCAGTATTAATGAGAACAAGTAAGTTCAACCGGATATTACGACTCACCTTAGAGAAACTCGCTCGAACTCAGCACGACTTTGCCCAAGAATAACTCGCTCGAACTCAGCACGGACTTTGCTCTAATAGAGTATTTCTGTATTTCACATCTGCATAAAAGCAAACGGTTGCATTTACAGTGCGAGATCCATCAAGCTTTGAATATATTTATTATAGGATGAGAATACAATAAATCTAAACCTACATTGTTTTACAAATCTAAACCTGTTATACGAAGAAGAGATTAACTTAATTATAACATTATCAACATTACCCTTAAACAACATTATTAATCAAAACTAAATAAACTCATATTGAATCACAATTTATTGACTCCAAACATCTAAAAAAATAATTGGGTAGGAATACTAATTAGTGGAAATAAGTTTAGTATCCGTCAAATAAGAGTTGACCGAATTCGCTCAATCCTAAATTTATTGACAATGAACTTGACTCGATTCCATTCGATTAAAAATCAAATCAACTTAACTCGAATAATTTACATAATCTAATACACAAATTCTCGAATTTTATATCAACTCAAGTCGGAACAAAAATGCAAAAAAATATCAACACAAAAAGATTTGGTACATTTTATTTGAGGCTAGGAACAATATTAATGAGTCTGAATAACTGCTCTGTGAGTCAATCGATATCCTCTTGCAAATATTTGACACAACATATCCGAATAAGTGCTACTTAATTCTATTTTCTAAATTGTGTATTCTAAAATAAAAAAAATCAAAATTTATCAATAAAAACTTGACCCAACTCAAAATCAAATCAAATCAACTCAAGTTTCCAGTCAATTTAAAAGAAATACAAAAATTCAAGATTTGATATAAAAAGATGTATATTGCTGGCATTCATTATTATAGACAGCAATGAAAATACATAAATTTGTAGGATTTTGCGAGAAACACATTTAAACTCAGACGATCATAACTCCAATTCAACTCAACTCGATTTGACTCGAATATTTTTCATCTTTATAATTCACATATAATTTTAGGCTTCAATTAGTATGAATATGCCGGATTTTGTGAGCCGATGGGTAAAACTCACCGAACTCGCCAATGGATAAAAATTCACTCGAACTCGCCTATTATGACTCAAACTCAAGTCGACTCGAATCTATTTCACCTGTGATACACACATTAATTATAGGCTCTGACTCGTATTAATGAGTGTGCATAAATTGAGCCGGATTTGTGAATCACTCGGTAAAAACTTGCTCGAACTCGCTGATTATAACTTAAGCTATACTCAACTCGTCTGAACTCGAATCTTTTTCACCTATCTGATACACACATTAATTATTGGCTCCGACTAATTTTAACGAGTGTTGAGTTGGCACTTCAAAAAACTCGCTCAACCAGCAAGATAATAATAAATGGTCCACATTTTTACAGGGAATCAAGCAGAAGAGTACCTGTCATTGAAATAAAATTAGAAGTACACAAATCGAAATACAAATGAAGTAGATCTGATTTTCCTAATTAAAAATGAATAAAAGAATGATTTAGAATATCTATTTTTTTAATGTGAAATAGCACATTTTGTTGAAGAGGGATTGCTTTGAGACTGTGTTAACTATAAAATATGGCGTAAGTTACTCTGAAATAGAGCAGAGACACATCATGGGATGATATGCTAATGGAAATACTACAATAACCAATATTAATTGGTTCCTCTCCTACGAAGAATGATAATAGTTTCCTCAAAATTTGATCACATACATATGCTCCACACAAAAAAGAGAAGAAAATATCAGTTGATTAATATAGTGCATGGTCGAGCAAAATCGTGCGATTTTTTTTTTTGTCTAAATCTAATATTAATAAACTCGACTCGAACTCGCACGATCTCGACTCACCATTTATTAATAGGCACGACAAAGATTAATGGGTGTGAATAACTTTAACTGGATTTTGCATGTCATGAAAAAATTCGCTCAAACTCGCACGATCTCGACTCGACTCAACTCGACTGGAGTATATATATGCACCATCTAATACGCAAATATCGAGTAGATATAATTTGATGCTAGTTAATTCACCACGATAATCTCCCTTTTTCCCTAGGAGGGGATATATGAAGTGTCAAGCTCCTACAACCGATCGAGGAGTTAAAAGGATGGATATTCAAAGATGTGACGAAGGAAATGAAGGATCGTGTGGATGAGATTAGAAGATCGTGGGCTGAAACTGGTTGCAACATCTTGCTACATGGATGGACGGATGCCAACCACCGAAGTTTCGTGACTGTTTTGGTGGATTGCCCCAAAGGTACTACGTAACTTCGCTCCTCCGATATAATTAATTGTGTTGACAAATTTTCGACTCAATTCAACTCGACTCGAAATAAAAGTTTCAAAATTCAAGACACGAGATAAAAAAAATGTTGATTACTCGACGCTTATTTTATTATAGTTGCCAAGTAGCATAAAGGAGAGTAAATCAATTGAGCTGGAAGCTCGAACTCGCACGATTATGAGTCAAATTCGATTAATCGAGGCCTAATACACACATTAATTATAGGCTCCGAGTAGTATTAAGGGTGTAAACTAATAATTGTTGAACTAGATTTTTGCAAGTTGGCAAAAAACTCGCTCGATCTCGCACGATTATGGTTCAAGTTAGATTCAACTTGACTCTGACTCTGCTCGACTGACCAACCATGTAGAAATCCGCGTACTTGCCGTTTGGAAATCAATTGACGATGTTTGGAACGACGCCCTCTACAGCCCTCTCCACTCCGTGGGGCACTACTTAAACCCCAATCTTTTCTACTCGAGCGACGTGAGGGAACGACGTTTTCCAAAACGGCAACGCTTCAAGGATGGAGATGGAAAGTGGAGATGGTGTGAGAAGGTGATAATGGAGGTTGTCAACTGATATCATTGTTTTGATTCATTTGTTTATACATCATTGGAATCTGTGTTATTTATATATATATGTACCTATCTGGAGCAGACCACAATCTATACATTTCTCTCACCTAATTTCCTCTCCCTTTTCTTACTCATTCTGCTGAAACCAAAACCAAGAAGAACTGCATGCAAAGCAAAGGGTGATCAAGTGGTGAGCCCTTCTGTTTCTAATCTTTAATTTGCTTGATGCTTCTTTCCCACATTTGATTAGTGGAGTTTTGAGAAGTTTCTACATATGTACGTTATCACATTAGAAATGTATAATCTTCTCAAAGCGCATGCATTATTCATCACTTTGTCGCAAAAATAAATAAAGAAGTAAATAAATATTTGTTTTTATGAAAAGAAAACAACAAAATACTGACTCAAAATTACTTGTGAATCGATACAGTCCTCATTTATTATAAGCTTGGAGCAGTATTAATGAGAACAAGTAAGTTCAACCGGATATTACGACTCACCTTAGAGAAACTCGCTCGAACTCAGCACGACTTTGCCCAAGAATAACTCGCTCGAACTCAGCACGGACTTTGCTCTAATAGAGTATTTCTGTATTTCACATCTGCATAAAAGCAAACGGTTGCATTTACAGTGCGAGATCCATCAAGCTTTGAATATATTTATTATAGGATGAGAATACAATAAATCTAAACCTACATTGTTTTACAAATCTAAACCTGTTATACGAAGAAGAGATTAACTTAATTATAACATTATCAACATTACCCTTAAACAACATTATTAATCAAAACTAAATAAACTCATATTGAATCACAATTTATTGACTCCAAACATCTAAAAAAATAATTGGGTAGGAATACTAATTAGTGGAAATAAGTTTAGTATCCGTCAAATAAGAGTTGACCGAATTCGCTCAATCCTAAATTTATTGACAATGAACTTGACTCGATTCCATTCGATTAAAAATCAAATCAACTTAACTCGAATAATTTACATAATCTAATACACAAATTCTCGAATTTTATATCAACTCAAGTCGGAACAAAAATGCAAAAAAAAAATCAACACAAAAAGATTTGGTACATTTTATTTGAGGCTAGGAACAATATTAATGAGTGTGAATAAGTGTAGCTGATCTGTGAGTGTATTACATAGGTGAAATAGATTCGAGTTGACTTGAATTTGAGTCATAATCAGCGAGTTCGAGTGAGTTTTTATCCATTGGCGAGTTTGGTGAGTTTTTACCCATCGGCTCACAAAATCTGGCACAAAATCCAGCATATTCATACTAATCGAAGCCTAAAATTATGTGTGAATTATAAAGATGAAAAATATTCGAGTCAACTCGAGTTGAGTTAAATTTGAGTTATAATCGTCTGAGTTTGAACGTGTTTCTCGCAACATCCTACAATATTTATGCATTCTCATTATTGTCGATAATAATGAATGCCAGCAATATACGTCTTTTTATCCCAAATCTTGAATTTTTGTATTTCTTTTGAATTGACTGGAACTGTGCCAAGACTTTATTTATTCAAATTGTGTAATGAGTAGATTTATTTGATTTTGAGTTGGGTCAAGTTTTTATTGATAAATTTTCATTTTCTTTTTCTGTTTGCAGATAAAACTTGCACTGCTTGAATGTTTTAAAATGCACAATTTAGAAAATAGAATTAAGTAGAACTTATTTGGAGCGTACATAAATTGAGCCGAACTTGCGAATCACTCGGTAAAAACTTCCTCGAACTCATTGATTATAACTTAAATTACACTCGGCTCGTCTGAACTCGGATCTTTTTCACTCGAATCTTTTTCACCTATCTGATACACGCATTAATTATTGGCTCCGACTAATATTAACGAATGTTGAGTTGGCACTTTGAAAAAACTCGCTCAAACTCGTTTGCACGATCCTAACTCGCCTCGACTCGCCTCGACTCGAACGATTTACACAATTTAATACACTAATACCCGAGATTCCAGAATAGAAAACACAGAAAATCAAGTCTCTAAAACAACACAAGAAGCAGATTGGTACATTCGTACATGGCCTGAAAGTGTGAAATGAAACGACTTTGTTGTAGGATTAGAGCAGAGCACAATCCCCACCGATACGCGTCACTTCGGGGGTCATTTTTTCACTCTATACATTTCTGTCACCTAATTTCCTCTCCCTTTTCTGTTGAAACCAAAACCAAGAACTGCATGCAAAAGCAAAGGGTGAACAAGTGGTGAGCCCTTCTGTTTCTAACCTTTTTCGCTTGATGCTTCGTTTCCACATTTGATTCATGGGGTTTTGAGAAGTTTTTCTTCAATTTCTTGTGCATCTTTTCTTTAGCTTGTGCAAAATGGAGGATTAATGGTGCCCATGAAAGATTTAGTCTTTGTAGATTTTTTTGCTTTTCTTTGTGTGGTTTCTGTTTGTGATAAAGCCCCAAATGTTGCTTTGATATGATGGGGGCGTTCCGGTGGAAAGATGTATGATGTAATGAGTGTGAAAGAGTTGTAGTTTTTGAATTTTTTTTTTGTGATTTCGTATCTGAAAACACCATTTTTCACAAGGCTGTCCTAGTTTTGCTTGAGTGTGCATTTCTGGTGCTGAATTAGATTTTTTTTAAAATCTATTTTATTTTATCCCTTTTTAGATGTTTTTATTCATTGAGTTTTCTTACATGGGATTTTGATTCAAAGTCGACTTATATGTAGTTCCTCATCCGTCAAATTATATTTGGTCGCCTTTTCGGCTATCAAGTTTCCGTCGTCAAAAAATAAATTTAAATAAACGGGATTAAGGCGGAATATGTAGGGGAGGATGCTAAAATCTTGACTATATCATGACAGATGGGAAGTGGTCGTCAGCCACAATGAAGCCATATAAAATATTTTTCATGAGAATTAGTTATATAGAGTTGTAGCTTATATTCATATCCAGTTCTTCATCTAGGGGAATCAAGATTTATCCTTTTTGAACTACATTGCGTTATTTATAAAAAGTAAGGTTCTGTTTTCTGATGTTTCTCTAACTCTTACTCTTGTATGAAAGATCTCATAGATGATGCACAACAATGCACTTCCATGTATTAATTCTTGCAATAAAATGTAGAGAATAGAGATAGAGGATGAAAAATGTATTTATGGCTATCCTTAGTGACAAGAGTTATCTCTCACGCCTTGGTGGCGTTTGATCTTCTGTAAGATATCTGGAAATATTTAGGTTTGCAACGATCTCGTGTGAGATTATTTGCACTACGTTTGGCAAGAAGTTGGAGATGGAGAAATACTTACTGAGTCTTTTCTTGAAATGTTGTAGAGAAGAAGTTTCGTATTGAACTTCAACATGAAACAGATTCCTTAAAGGTCGAAATGGAGAGATGTAATTCTACAAAACTTTCATCCTGCATTTTGGCTTCATGCTGTGACACCATTTTTTTTGTCATAAATATGTGTACTAATAGTAATAGCTAACACTTGGCATAGTTCTTTTATTTTCTAAAACTTGTGTTTTCTTACATATTTCTTGATGATCTTCTCCGCTTGGTGTTACAGAGCAGAGCTGGCCTAAAGAGACAAAATTAGACGTGCTCAAGAACCAGATTTCGTATTACTGTATGTATTCTTGCTGGATTATGTGCATCTTATGAGTTAATTTGTGGTTGCCTTTTTGTTTTAATTGAAACCTAAAAAAACAAAACTAAGGGTGCTATTGAAATAATAATATAAATCGACGTTGATGTCTACTCATATTATAGAGAAGAAAAAAGAAAGAGTTTATAGTAATCATGCAAAAATTGCATCAAGTTCATCTTGATGATAAGTTCTGTTATCTAACGTTAACTAGTGCTCTTTGGCAGGGGCAGAAGGTGAACAATATTCTGGAATAAGTTACTTTCAAAAGAACAAGTCGTTTGTGAAAAGAGAATATCAGTACACTGAGATGGATACAAGAGGGCTTACTGGGAGACGCGGACCTGTTGATGAGAGGCGTTATAGGGGTGTATCATCACAAAACAGCGGGGTGGAATCAACGTCTTGCATGGAGACATTGGAATGTCCACGAATCTCTCCCACTACCACCTGTGATGATTCACTGATCAAAGAAGCCAAACTGCACATCGGTAGATTCTTTTACGAGAACGGCCTGGATTTTGATGCTGCCAATTCACCAAGCTTTCAGAGCATGATCTCCCTTTTCTCTCGAAGGGGGATGCAGTGTCAAGCTCCTACGATTGAGGAGTTAAAAGGATGGATATTCAAGGATGTGATGAAGGAAATGAACGAACGCGTGGATGAGATCAGAAGATCGTGGGCTGAAACTGGTTGTAGCATCTTGCTTGATGGATGGACGGATGCCAATGACCGGACTTTGGTGAATATTTTGGTGGATTGCCCCAAAGGTACTACGTATCTTTGCTCGTCTGACATCACTGATTGTGTTGAGAACATGGATGCTATGCAGACCTTCTTCGTGAAGGTTCTGGTGGAAGTTGGACTCCAGAACGTTGTGCAGATCATCACATACTCGAGCTCGGCCTTCATGAAGGAGGCTGGTAGGGAACTCATGGAGAGATACCGGCCGATCTTTTGGACGGTGAGTGCTTCGCACTGCATTGAGCTTATGTTGGAGAAATTGGGGACAGTGGATCTCATCAATGAGACGTTGGAGAAGGCGAAGATCATCACAAGATTCGTTCACTTCCACCCGATTGCTCTCAAGTATCTGCAAGACCAGACGAACGGGAGCGGCCTGATTGATTCGTCGAGGATAAGGTCGATAAGGCCATTCCTAATGCTTGAGAATATCGTGATAAAGAAGGAGGCGTTGAAGACAATGTTCTCCTCCTCTCATTATCAAAGCTCGAATTTGATTTCAACCATGGAGGGAAGAAGAGTGGGTGAGTTGGTGGCGGATCGTTCATTCTGGAGTGGGGCCTCGACTATTCTGAAAGGCGCTATACCTCTCGTGCGCGTGATAGAATGGATGAACAAGAGTGGCAGGGATCACATGGGGTATATATACGAGACCATTGATCAGGCCAAGGAAACCATCAAGGAGGGCTTCAAGAAGAAATCTGCCTACTCGCCGTTTTGGAAGGCAATTGATGATGTTTGGAATGAGTCCCTCTACAGTCCTCTCCACTCCGCGGGCTACTACTTGAACCCGAACCTTTTCTACTCCAGCGATGTGTTTATCGATCCTGAAATTGTCACCGGCTTGTACTGCTGCATTGTTCGTTCGGCTGCTGATCTCCGTGGGCAGGATCGGATTACTGTCCAGATGGAGCAGTACAGAACCGCCAAAGGTTCCATGGCTGCCGGAGTTGCTGAAGATCGAAGATTGAATATTTCTCCAGGTGAACGAATAGTTGTCTCCCTCTCTCTCTCTCTCTCTCTCATATGCCATTCTCTCTACTAAACTGGTGATTTTGTTGTAGCACTTTGGTGGTCGAGATATGGTGGGGAATGCCCTGAGTTGCAGAGGCTGGCAGTTCGAGTGCTGAGCCAGACGTGCGACGGAGCAGCCAAGTTTCAGCTCAGGAGAAGCTTAGCAGAGACACTTCTCACTAAGGGAAGGAATGAAGATGAGCAAAAGTGGCTAAGGGATATGGTTTTCCTAAGGTACAACATGCAGCTGCAGAATTTTGTACCTGGCAACTTCGTTTCCGATGATCCCTACCAAGTCGATGACTGGGTTGCGGATAGGTCGAGGAACGATGTTCCACAAAACGGCGACACTTCAAGAATGGAGATGGAAAGTGGAGATGGACCTTCTGGTCTTGGCGTGAGATGATGATAATGGAGGTTCTGGAACTGATATCATTGTTTTGATCCATTTGTTTATATGATACTACATAGTTGTTTTTGGCAGTCAGATCGTTCTATTCTTGCTATCGTGATTCAGTCTCATGTCATTTTATTTATATAAGAAGCTGGGATACTCATATCTCAATTACTCGTACAATTAGCCATTAATCAGTCATACACAAGTCACAATCACCATCCTATTATTGTAAACTAAAATCACGCTCCCCCATCAACTGCCCGCTTGGATCTGGCAAGGAGCCACTCGACGACCTCCCCGAAGACGAGCTCGACGTCCTCGTCCGGCTGGCCGACCAGCTGGTGCCACATCCCGGGGTATATCCGGAGGGTCTTGTCCTTGCTGGCGGCGCGGTTGTAGAGCTCCTCCGCGCACGCCGGGTCGCAGACGATGTCGTCGCCGCCGTGGACGATGAAGAATGGTATGTCCACTTCGCCAAACTTCCCCTGCAGCTCTCTGCTCAGCCTCATCAGCTCCTGCGCAGTGGCGGCGCGTGGCCTTATCGTCGGCCGCCGAGGGCTTGCAAGCGCCAGTTTCCGTTTCCACTCCACCTTTTTCACGCGCCACCAATTAACAAACATAATCATCCAATTGTTGGATTGGGAATTTACACATTATACATCAAATTAAAGCTTGAATTGAAAATTCTACAATTAGAAGTTGAAAATAAAGTCTCATCACTAAGAAATATCCTAATTTTTCAAAACAATTATTCAAACCACAATCAAAATTGAATAAATTAGAAATCACCTTGAAGGAGACGTTCGGTATGGAGCCGCGCGTGGGCACCACAGACCAAGTCGGCACCAGAAACGCCGCGATCGAGAGGAAATGCTCCAGCGGCCACGGCGGCTTGAACTTGTCGCTGATCCCGCACATCGCCCCGTTCAGCACGACACCGTCGAACCTCCTCTTCGGCACGATCCCGTCGCGGCGGAGCGAGATGAGCAGCGCGATCGCGCCGCCGAGCGACTCCGAGTAGAGAAACGCCGGCAGATCCGGCGCGTAGCGTTCGCGGAATCCATCGAAGAAGGCGACACAGTCGTCGACGACGGCGTTAATGTCCGGCAGGTGCGCGATTAGGCCCTCGGAGTAGCCGTGGCCCATGTGGTCGATGGCGCAGACGGCGAAGCCGTGCTTGGCGAGGTGGACGGCGGTGAGCTGGACGAACCAGCTGGACTCGCCGGTGTAGCCGTGCACGACGCAGACGACGGCCCTGAGCGGCGGCGATTGCTGCGGCGTCCACCACTGGGTGAAGAGCTTGAGGTTTTGCGTCTTGCTGGTGATGAACTCGGAGCCGTGGTTCACTGAGTGGCGGGCGTAGAACTCGTCGGGGCTGAGCGAGCCGAACGGGCTCGTCTCGTTGGCTTCTCCAATCGGGTGCTTGAACTTCGCCATGGGGGTTGGGGCGGAGGTGTTGAGGGAGGGGTCAGGATTGTGGGGGTGAAGGTGAAGATTGTGTTGGATTTAGCAAATTAATTATTTGTTGTTGGTAGGTTTGTTATTTCTAACCCCTCTATATTTATCTACGCTTATGTCGTCTCTTCTTTCGTTTAATAATGAACATCTAATCTTCTTATATCTATTATGAAAATCTAGTTTAATATCCTGTTGTTTCGTGCAAAATTATATTACCATATTGTATCAAAAGAATAAAATTATACTACTTCTATGTTTATATTGTGTCCATATTTGTATAAGGTGTGCCGTAATTGTATTCGTATCAAGCAAATTCTTAGCGGAGGACTTCGTGTTTGATTTCATCGAAACAATAACAGCACAAGATATGGATTGTCAAACATCGATGAGGGTGGTGCGGCTGCCTCCATCGAGTTTTCTGCCTAACACCTCAGCTCCTGGCCAGTTGCAATATTTTTTTATGAAGACGTGTAACGGCGCAATACTTACATGAATGTAAGATATATTCTAGATACACTAACATTGGTGCAAATTATTCACTAATCACTAAATTTAAAGTGTAAATGAAAAAGTACAGGGAGCCAAAACTCCCCATTGGGCATTGGCTGTGTGTCCCCCCCGCTGCCAGCTATCACAATACTAGGGAATTTTTCATATTCCACAACCTAGTTCACAAACAAACAAATATTACACAACTTTAGCTTAATTCACTTGTAACAAGTCTCATTAAATAATTTTCAAAAAAAATTTAAATCCAAATAAAAATAGCTTATCGGTCATACATTTTCAACCCTAACGAAAAGCAATCATAGTAATAATAGAGAGAGAGGAAAGGGACAGAATGCATAATAAATACCTGGGAGTGGGAACAAAAGTAGTTGTAACGGCCCAACTCAATCCTCTTGTACAATTTATTACGAATAATTGAACTGATCAGACTACCTTACCTTTGCAGATGTAATTAGAAAATTACCCACAACTTTCTACATTCTATCGATTGTAAAAAGATGAAATGTGAAAGAAAATAGAGTAAGGTTATCAGCATACTATAATATAAGAATTAAAAACATCTTGATGATTTGTTCAAGAAAACAACAATTTCAGACCAACACATTCATTCCAATGCAATTTAAATTATCAAAATCAATCCCACATCCGAGTTCCTCCTATTTACAGCTATGAACATACAAATTTTTTGAGTCGGAAAGGGAATTGTCATCATGAACACCTAGCGTACTTCATATGACTTGTCTTGCTGAAGATAGGAACAAATTTAAAGAAAATCCCCACCCACCTCTGTCATGCCAAGCCCAGTCACTACCATGCGGTCATTGGTTGCTTATTATTTTCCCCAAATTGGTCACGTCTAAGCTCTAAGTATCTAGAGTCGAGACACTTATTAGGTCCTCGGACCTAGTGAGGTGTCCAAAATTGGCATGAAGTGAACTCCATGCCATGGTGAACTTATTATACAAAATTGGCTGGTGAAGCTTCATTTAGTTGGAATACCAAAAATCAAGTTGAGGTTCTTGACAATCTACAATTGCTCAAACTCACATTAAAAAGTATGAATAAGAGTTTGAGCAGTTCAGAAAATAGATTCAGAAAAGATCAAACAGATTTTGAAAGAACTAGGCATGATAAGGTCTACCACATTCGTAACTACAAATATAATGTGTTTTTATTTCAATGTTTCCTTTACCATCTATTTTTTACAAGTCCAAGTTCCAGGACTCAAGGTTCCTCCGTGTTTCAGCTGCTTTCTTCATCAACAACACAGGCTGAAGGGGAAAGAAGAAACCATCACATTTGTGCTCATAGTTTGTTAAGCAATAAGTTCACACACAGATCTTAGTCAACTAAATCTATCTAACTATCACAAAGGAATAACTAAAGCTAACAGGTTCACATGCTTCTAGTTCATTAATCAATGTGCACGACTACAGCTTACAATCAGCTACATATATCAAACTGAGGTTTTGCAAATGGATCTTTAGCAGGTTGGAGTGAGGTTTGAGCTATAACATAGATAAGTTGAGGTTGGAGGTAGAAGCACTATATTTATTATCAATTTCAATCCATGGGAACTAAACTCATCCCTGATGTTCATTAAGTAGCAATACATATACATTTCTTTGAAATGTCTTAAACAATTTGTGAAGACAATGAACACCAAAGCATACTAGCCACACCCTTTTTCCCAATCACAAATCACACACAAAACACACAATCATAGATCCACATGTTAATCTGAACATCGAGAAGACAAGAACACCAACTGCAGTCAAAAGCAATAGAAACGAGTAATTCATTTACGATAACGTGCTGCCATTGCACAAAAAGCTTTATCAATGATTAGAATCGCAACTCTACTAGAAAGAAAAACCCCCAATTTCAAATTCTGTACTCAACTCCACTACTCTTCAGCAAAATCAATCCCACACACAACACACACCACAAAATTGCCACAAATACAATGATTAAGATAGCACCAGTGGGTTACCTCCACAGCAGAAACAACAGTAACAGCAGGAGAGAATCATGAGAATTTCTCTCAATATCACAGCAATTCCTCCGCAACCTGAAGCTTCCGAATCACTCTTGTCAGTTTCCAGAAGCTTCTGCTGAGTGCAATCAGACTGATTTCGCTGCTGCTGCTGCTGCTGCTGCCGCTGCCGCTTTTCGATGTTCATTCGATGAAGATTCCATTCCAGTTTCTTCAAGTAATTCTCCTTGAAAGAGTCCCTCAGCCTCATCGACGGCCATAGATGCATCTTCTTCTTCTTCTTCTTCGTGGCACCAGACTAAATCGGTGGTTTTCAAGCGTGAGAAAAGGAAAAAGAAAAGGACAAAGAAAATGAAAAATTGGAGATTAAATCGACGATGAAGATGTTAATCAGTCATTGTCGTTCATATTATTCAAGTTAAGCGGAGTAATGTTCCAAAATTTTGATTGGATATTTCACCCAAAAATATACATATTATGTATCTATGGGTGGGTTTCGGGCAAAATTCTTGATTTGGGCGCGTGTAGAAAAAATGTACCTAAAATGGGAACTTTTTTTTTTGTCTTCCAGAAATGGGTAAGACGCATCACGGAAATGCGTCTTCATTTAAATGAAGACGCATCCGGCTGATGCGTCTTCCAATTAAATGAAACGCGGACGTATGGACGACCACCCTGACGTTTGGACGACCACCGGAGACGCATGAAGCTGATTCGTCTAGGGAAGACGCATGTGCCTCATGCGTCTACCCCGTGGCCTATAAATCGCCCCAGCAGCCACTTTCTCTCATTGTG
>JAYDZE010567082.1:0-12189 GCA_034509125.1 Monilaria moniliformis
GGGGCTCTGCCCCTTGGACCCCGCCAGGGGCTGCCGCCCCTTGGACCCCGCTTCCAGGGGCGCTGCCCCCGGACCCCGTCCCTTAGGGGCGAACCCCTAAGATCATAACAAATTCATATAAGCGTGCACTTCACACCTCCGAACTTATATGAAGTATTATTATGACGATTGATCACTTTAGTTAACCCAATTAAACAAAAATATCTAACAGTATAGACACATACAAGTCTATGTGGCTGGCATCAAGCAGTTTACGTATATTTTTGAAGTCAGTAAGGATGTTTGGTCTACGGCTCACATTTGACCCTCATTACACCTATAACATCAAGTTTCATTAAAGCTAGTTGAAAGATAATTAAAATCAAGTAATTAACAACTTACTTCTTACACTCATTTTCTTTAAGGAAACCATCTAAAGAGGATTTCGGCCGGACGTCACCTGGGAGGTATAGACTGCTAGTTCTGCTACGGCTGTTGTTGTTGCTATTGCTGTCATTGTTTTTTATGCTGATGTTGTTGTTCTTGTTGCTAATGTTGTTGTTCATGCTGTTGTTGTTGTTCCTGTTGCTAATTCTTCTTGAGTTCACTCCAATTGAGTGTAGTAAAAAAAATCAGAAGGAGTACCCTCCAATCTACCCGAAATCTTAATGCATCATCAAAGTCAGCTTAGATTTGGGAGACGATAACATGAGTACATAGAGGCTGAAAAATGAATTAATCATTCATTTGAATAATGTGTAATAATTAGCTAAGTAATCACGTCATTACTATGGTAACAAAAGAATAACAACTGCTAATGATAATATGAACATAATTGGACAACCAGTCCTTGAACAAGATGCATCACGATCACCAGCTGATGTTAAAATGCTTAACAAGCAAACGAGCTTTACAACTATAAACTGATATGACAAAAGTTAACAACGATAACACAACACAAAGGTTTACAAATGATAAAATATGACTTAAGAGACAACAAGTCTTATACACAACACAATATCAAATCTTGATGAGCAACATAACATAAGTCGTGACAACAACTACATAAGTTTGAATCTCCAGAAAATAACAAATTACATCACAACACCAAAAGAAATTCAGAGTTTGGCAATAGAAATGGTAGCTGATAATTATGTATGACGACACTTAGTATTTTTGCATTGCATAATTTTATCTAAGTGCTTATGTGCTACATGTTTAATTTATGTGATTATATGCTTATGTATTTTAGTGCTGAATTAAAGTAGAAATTTAGACATTTATTACGTAAATGAGTTTATGTGTGGATCGAGAGTAATGGTTCGAACTAGCGGCCAATTTAAATAAAATAGTAGGTCGAGTGTTGGGTTGAGTTCGATGGCCCAACAAGACCACAATAGGGCCTGATTGTCCGCCCATTCCAAGGCTACATAAGGACTAATTATTTTAAGTGTTCCAAGCCCAAATTTAGCTATAAGATAAATAAAGACAACTCCATTGAGGTCCCAATTTCAGCAAATTAAGTTAAATAGATTAGTCCAGCACATAAGACAATAGCTATAGGCAACATAAAATATAACGATGGAGAGAGAGGGAAGTCAAACCGTTCTCTTACATGGGGATAGATGGAGAAGATCTTAATGATGGGGTGATGTAATAGGGAGGAAAGAGTAGGGGAAATCAAGTTCACGCATAGGCCAACTTTTGAAGTCCCCAACACTCTATCTCTCTCACTCTCTCTCGGTTCACATACACACAACAACCTATCTCTTCTTCATTTCTACGCCCTCAAAAGCTCTCATTCTCTCTCTAAAAAACTAGAAGCAACAATCCCTTTTCCTCTCAAAGTATCAACCGACACCCTCACTCAGTCAAGCTCTCAGCCAAAACCAAGGTTAAAAAACACCACTCCGTCTCCGCCTCCAAGCCACCACCACCACCAACCTTCACCTGTCGACCACTCCCTCACCACCATACAGAGGCATACTCCATAACCACCACCGGGAGCAAGAAAAACGTTTATAAGGACAAGAAATTGAGCTAGGAGGGTGAACATTGGGCTTAGAGTTCAAGAGAAGACATTAGCTCCAAGGGTGTGCCTTTTTACCCCTCTCTTCTTCTTTCCGTTGAGACATGGCCCAATTCATGGCCATAGTAGTGAGCACATGAGTAGAAGCATGTCTTCGTGTGTTAGAAATTGGTGGCTAGGCTTGGGTCGGAGCCTTGCCAGCTCCATTGACCCGTTTGTTGAGAAGTGAGGTGATTCTTGTTGTTTGATATGCTATGTGTTGATTTGTTTGAGCATGCATGTGTATGTAATAGTATATATATATATGTGTGTGTGTGTGTGTGTGTCATAACATGTGAGTATATATGTGTTTGATGCTAAGATATGTTCTTTGGACATGTATTGGAGTCGAGAGACTCGACTTTGGAGTAAAATTTTACACGACCCGTTTGCGCCATGCTTCCACAGTGGCTAGCACGGTTCGTTTTGGCCGACCAAAATAGTTTATTCGACTTTCACTATTGGAGCTATCCTCTATGTGCCAAGAGTTTTGTGCTAATGTTTTAGGTTTTTCTATGCAAAAATGAAATTTTGGTGATTTTTACAAGTCCACTGCCCTCTTCTCGTTCAACTTTGATAGTCTCCACTAAAACATATATTTTTCACAAATAACTAAGACTTTTTCCTTCAAATTGTAACCTCATACTCTAGACACCTCTAGATTTCACTGGCCATCGGTCTCACTATTGGCCGAAATAAATTTTCAAAGTGGGATGAAGTCCAGTGAGCTTATCTAGTGACCTTGTAACAACCACAACTTTGGACGAGCAAGGACTGACCTTAAGCTCATTATTTTGATCTCATTTTGATATAGTAGCTTATTCTATAAGTGTAGTATGTAATCACAAAGTTTTATGATTTAGTTCAAAGATTAAGTACCGTTTTTATATTTTTAAAGTTCATCTCTTAAAACTTTTTCAGTTTTGAGCAATCTTCTTGTAACTCGAATATATCTCAAGCCATAGCGAATTTGTGCGTAAACCTAATCGGAAAAGTGTTCAACACTCTCCTTTGTTTATGGAAATGCTCATTTAACACTTGTATTATCTATAGATTGAGAGATGTGATTTTTTTAAGTCAGTTTAAGTACAAGGAACTCTCAGATTTTAAAACCTCTAATTTTGCCCAACTTTGAACGATCATAACCTCCTCGTTGGAACTCTATTTTACTATATTCAAATTCGATATTGATCCTTGTTATATCTAGATTCTGGAACTTCTACTTGAGCCCCATTCAGAGTTCGGGATCACCCTCTAAAACCATTTCAAACTGCCCCTAAAAGTCTAATTTTTTTAAAAATATTTATAAGTGTTTTTTAGTCTATTTTCACTAAGTATAATATATGATATTTCCGTACGTTATTTTACTTATTTTTCCTAAGTATTGTGTGTGATGCATTGCATGAAATTATGTGTTTCACTTAGAGAAGCATGATCTATGATTAACAAACTAAAATGGTTTGTGTTAGTCAAATGAAGGCAAATTGATAATTTTGGCATTGAGGTAAACCATTAAAAGAAAACCATATGCATGAGATTAAAGGGAATAGAGAATAACTCAAAATCACGATACTTGATTTTGAGGGGAACTTCAACCCCAAGTATTAAGTCAGAAATAGGTAGACCACAGGATTAAAGAGTAGGCCATGACCCAATACTTATAGTGTCAATACATAGAGTTAAGATTTGTCTTGTAGGATTCAACGTGCAAGGCAATGCTTCCACTTATATATGATTTACTACTCAAGACTGTCAGGTGGGTTATATTTGTGAAATACTTTAGGTTATTAAACCATGTTTTTAAAGTAAGTGCTTAGTGGTTTGTGAATGCATGAAAAAAGATTTTTGTGTTGTTGTTATGAGTTTATCAGTCGAAAAGCCAAGAAGATCTGGGCCTACCCTCAATGGAGTATTTATGGTAGTGTACAAAGAAGTATAACCTTGTGACAACTCGGTCGGGTCCTCCTTGTGTTAGCACCTGAAGTAATAACAATAAAATTGAAGACACGCATGGACATGATTCCAAGTTCACCAAAACCTTTTTGGATTATAGTAACTATTTTCTTAAAGTGTTGCTATAATTCCCTCAATATGCATATGATTCACAAAAAACAAATGTTTTAAAGAAAAATGCATTAACCCCACTAGGCATTAGTACTCAGCCCACTCTTTCAAATGTTTTTAGGATGAGTGAGGGAAAATGACAGGAGAAGGAAAATGGAGAGGTAGTGGTGGTCACTTTTTGGAAGTGAATTACGATTACATGAATCGTGATTATACTCATTTTTGTCAAGACTCGCTGCTTTTTTTTGGCTGGATCAAATGTTATAAAACATCGTGAACCACCTTCATTTCTTGCTTTACTATTTAAGTCATGCGTAGCCTTGAACAATTTAACCTTATATTAGATAGTTGAACAATCAAGTTGTTGCAAGCAACTCAAACTCGATTATTTTTTATAACCAAGATTTGACCAGAGTCCTCATACTTCGAGTCAAATCGCGTATTTGAACAATCGATCCTCGTAATTAATTATTCTCCAGCTAAGCCAACACCTTTTTAAGCAATGTTATAGAGCAGTGTCAACCCTAGTACGCGTGTCGGCCCCAAAAAATAAAAAATTGACTACAAATTTTGCTAAGGGTATTTTGTCCAAACATGCGAAATCGGCTTTATATTATTTAAACTAAGTTGGTGGGCAACTACTGATATCCACTATCTATATTATTTTTAAAGATATTTTTAAATTTCTTAATCACGTTTATTTGTCTGCATTATGCAGACATCGCGTAAGTCATTCCAAAAATAAAAGAGTCTAGACAAGTTCTTAAATTAACATACACCAAAGTCTATATATTTTATCTCCCCAGTATTAGTTTATATATTTACCCCACGATTATTATATTGTATACACACTGTACCTGGATTTTCATATCCATAGTTACCTTTAATACTCTTTGAAACATGTTCCCAAAGTAGTATCAGCCGCTTATGCACGTGTGATCAGATTTTAGTCCTTCCAATTTGAATAACGTTAATATAAGGAGGAAACATATAGCCTGCTTCTTTATTTTGCTTCAATCTTCTCTATTTTTTTTAATTACAATCTTCTCTAGTTTTTTCTTTTCTCTTTCAATTCTTTGAAGAAAACTATATTTTCGCAACGGCTCATTCTCAAAGGTCCTAAAGAAATACTTCTTCTAGCAAGATGTGTATTTTTTTTTTTTTACGAAATGCTTGGTTTAGTTTACTAGTTATATATATTCGGGTGCATCTCAAATAAAAGGTACGGCTGGAATCAGATGATGTTCAAGCTTATGTATGGATAGGTTATATATTACATAATGAGATGATGTTCACGCTAATGATGAGTTAGTAGGCAAGTGTACGTTCAATTATTCAGATAAATGTAGTGAATAAAGTGGGCCACATATGGAGCATCAAGCTCAATAAAAGAAGGTGTTATTAGGGTTTTATATTAATATTATGATTATGTTTTTCTTGCCGTACATATTTCTATGTGCGCTTAACGACCTTTCCAAATTACACTAATTAAATTTAACTATTAGAAATACATGATTCCATTCTAAAGATTATGATATATCTCTATAAAGAATATGAGATAACAATAAATTAATTACAATCTCAATTTCTTTATTAATATATTAATATAAGTTGCCCCAAATTAAAAAGTTTATGCTATTAGACTAATTATGCGAACGAGATGTATTAAACGAATTTAAACATACAAACTTTTTTTACGCAAAAGAGAAAAGAAAAGAGAAAAGTGTAGGACGCAGAAACAAAACTGAAACGTGACTGCCAAAAACATAAATAAAAAATAAAAATAATTAAGGAAAAGAAAGAAAAAAAAGGAAGAAAAAGGACGAAGTTAAACCCAACGGTCAAGTCCCCCCTAATAAGAAAAAAAAAAGAAGCGAGGGGCAGAGGCGCACGTGCGTCCTACGTGGCATCACCTGACTTCCCCCAAAAACACATTATGTCTCTCTGCAACTACTCACCAACTCCCCCTCTCAACGGTCATATTTCACCGCCATCTTAACGGTCACATTTCTCCCCCATTTCCCACCGTACGATCTTCATCGACGCCCGAGAATCGCCCCCTCTTTTCACCTTAATCCAAGGTAAAAAAAAAAACACGACTAGTTCAGTATATAAAAGCTCAGTTGTATTTGGCTTTATCGCTTTTTGGGTAGTGGGGTTCTTGATAAACGACTGATTTCTGCCAAGAGATGATGACCGTTTTGTTTGTTTTCATGCATGCTTGATTAACTTGGGGGGATTTTTGGAGGGGAATTTTTTTAGGTTGAATTGATATTAGCATGGACGGTTTGAAGGGCGTTTGTGGAAGTGTTGATGATCATTCGTTTTCTGTGTTTTTCAGCTGCAAAATTGATTGGAGATGCGAATTCTGCATTGCTGCTTTCTTGATTGGTTTGATCGGAAAAAGCGTTTCTTGCGAATGATTATTCGGCTTTGAATATTGAGGAATCCGATTGTCATTTTTCTTTGTCTAGGTAGGTTTGAATGTTGATCTGTTGAATTCTTTGATTCATTGATTTGGTGGAGTCGTTGTTTTTTAATTTGTTTATCATAAATTCTTTCGATTCTTTACTGCAAATAACCTGAAAAAAGAAACACATACATTATCATAAAAATCATATTTGAGCAATCATATAGGACACATAAAAGCATATAAACACACACACACACACCGAGAGAGAGGGAGAGGCTTGTTTGATTTGTTTCGACATCGGATTCCGGTTTTTTTTTTCTTCTTTCTTTTCTTGGATTTTTCATTTTCTTGAAACTCACACACTCTCACTATAGCACACATTGTTCTGTTTCTCTTGATTTCTCCTCATATAATACAATTTTCTTGGCATATGTGATTGTAAATGTGCATTGTCTCATAGTTTGAGAAGTATAGGATCATAGAGAAACACAGAGAGGAATTTCTGATAAAAAGGGTGGGTGTATTGGGTGTTTTAGAGAAGGAAGAAGGAAAAAAAAAAAAGCAAAGGAACAAAAAAATTGGGGGTTTTATTGTGTGAAGAATGTTGGCTGGGTGTTCTTCTACATTGCTGTCACCAAGGCATAGATTGAGGAGTGAAGCATCTGCACAGTTTCAAGCTTGCCATATCCCTGCAATGAGCACACAGAGGTTGGATTTGCCTTGTAGCTTCGCGAGAAAAGAGGCGTCGCGACAGCAGCCCGTTAGGCCGGTTGGGATTTCAGTTGAGAAGGGTATTGAGTCCAAGAGTTCTCTGAGGCAGAACATCAAGCTCCCTCCTGTTGCAGCAGAGAGAAGGAGAGAGAGAGGGGATGAGTTTTGGGAGAGGAGTAAGAAGAGATATGCAGCTGCAGATGAAGGGAGTAATTACATGAGCAGAGTGAAGAAGAGGAAAAGGGGAAATGGGAAATCTGTGGAGGAATTCGGGCAGTTTAGGAGCAGTGAGGATTTCTGGTTCCAAGCTGGAGCACCTCAGGTGCCTTTCTCTCTCTCATGTGCAGGTGAGGAGGAGGGAGAGGAGAGGGAGTGCTTCGACCCGCCGCCTCTCCCACCGTTGTCGAACATCCCTTGGTTTGGTTCTGTTGTGACTGAGGTGACTAATTTAGGCAAGTCTAAGGATGTGCAGAGAGTTGATCCTCACAGAGAGGCCTCGGCGTCGGGTTCCTCGAGCACGTCGTCGGGTAGCCACAGCCTGGCTCTAGGGTTGAGTGGTAGTAACCCCACGGTTGAGCGTGGGGCCGCTGGAAACGGCTCGTCTTCGCGCAATCCGAGCGAGGTCGTTGCAACGGGGCACAATGGGAGTAGTAGCCAAAGGGAGCATGAGTGTGTTGAGCTGATCAACTTGGTTGTGGCTTGTGCTGAGCAAATAGGCTCCAAGAACATTGCTGCAATCAGCCATTGCCTCGCTAGGCTAGGCGAGCTCGCCTCGCCACGAGGCTCCCCTTTGCACCGCCTCATTGCCTACTTCACCGAGGCCTTAGCCCTGCGCGTTGCAAGGCTATGGCCTCATGTGTTCTACATCACCCCCCCTCGCGAGCTTGATCGTGTTGATGATGATGCGTTCAGGGTCTTGAATCAAGTGAGCCCGATCACTAAGTTCGTGCACTTCACGTCCAACGAGATCCTGCTGAGGGCGTTGGAAGGGAAAGACAGGGTTCACATCATAGATTTCGACATCAAGCAAGGGCTGCAGTGGCCTAGTTTTTTCGAGAGCTTGGCCTCTAGGGCAAGCCCTCCGAGCCATGTGAGGATCACGGGCATTGGTGAGTCGAAGCAGGAGCTGATCGAGACAGGGGATAGGCTAGCCGGCTTTGCTGAGGCATTCAATCTTCCCTTCGAGTTCCATCCGGTCATTGATAGGCTAGAAGATGTGAGGCTGTGGATGCTTCATGTTAAGGAGAGGGAGACCGTGGTCGCAAACTGTGTGTTTCAGCTGCATAAGATGCTATATGACGGCAGCGGAAGAACGTTGAGGGACTTCTTGGGGTTGATAAGAAGCACCAAAGCTCAAGTGGTTGTAATGGCAGAGCAGGAAGCAGCACACAATGAGGCCACCTTGGATGCAAGGCTTTTCAATTCACTCAAGTACTATTCAGCCGTCTTCGACTCCGTTGATTTGAGCCTCCCCCTGGAGAGTCCAGCGAGGATCAAGATGGAGGAGATGTTCGGGCGGGAGATAAGGAACATCATCGCCTGTGAGGGGCGACACCGGTTTGAGAGGCACGAGACGTTCGAGAAGTGGCAGCAGTTGATGGAACAAGGAGGGTTCCGGAGCGTCGGAGTGAGTGAGAGAGAGCTACTTCAGGGGCAGATGATGTTGAAGATGTACTCTTCAAATCAGAATTATAGGGTGGAAGTGCAAGGCGGGGCCGCCTCCTCGTCCTCGTCTCTGACCCTGAGCTGGTCAGATCAGCCTCTTTACGCGGTATCAGCGTGGGCACCCGTTGATGGTGGTGGAGGCGCGTCGTCGTCGTTGCCTCGTTGAGAAGGCGTCAGTCATTCTTTTGAACAGAACACACATACGAGCGATTCTTTGTAGGTAGAGAAATGGTGTTGATCAATTCTTTCATTCGTTGCAGATATAATTAATAGATAGGTTGGTTGTTGCGTTTATATTCTTTGATTCTTTTCTATGTATTGTTGCGTTTAGTGATGGATGTATTCTTTTGATTCAAGATTATAGCAGCTGTGTCATATGTAGTATGATTAATGAACAAGTTCTATTTTGGTTACTGTGTTTGTGTTGATTAATTACTTGCCTTAATATATTTCTATGAGTAGAATTAATAAAACTCTTGGTATTATTGATAATATCAAATATGGCATATGAATCAAATATGGTTATTTCAAATCATAAGACTCTGTGACATGTTCTTGCAAGTCACATTCTATAATTTTTTTTAAAACAAAGTTACATTCTATAAGTTGATTACCAAAATAGAAAACATGTGGATTCTAGTGGTATAAGTTGTAAATAAATTGATATTTATGGATATTGTGTTGTGCTAAATTTTCTATAAATAGAATGAGACTATTTTTTATGTACGGATCAAAATTGAAAAAAATAATTATTTTTTGTGGACGGATGGCATGGAGTAGTATATGTCAAAGTCTCAATGCCATGTAGCCGGAAAAAAATAAAATAAAATAAAATAAAATAAAATAAAATAATAATAATAATAATAATAATAATAATAATAATAATAATAATAATAATAATAATAAAAATCAGAAATCATATACATCAATTGACAATGAAGAACTTTTCTCTTTCCTAGCTTTCCTCTCTCATTCCTGTTACCTTGTCTAGAATTCATATTCTACATATTTGTTGCCAAACAAATAATTAGAGTTATAGCATTGTCACTCATATATAGATATTATGAAGAGACAATTATGTGAGAAAAGCAGAAGACAAAAGACAAAAGAGAAAGTAAAAGGAGATTGTATGAGTGAAATACATTGGTTATTGTGATACATTATACTTTGCTGCGATGAGAAGTTTTCTATGATTCCATATATATGTTAAGTGTATACACCTCCCCACAACACACATACACACACATAATAATGAGTGAGAAAGAAAATGAGATAGAAGAGGAGGAGAGAGAGATGGTTCATCATTGGAACCACCACCATCCACTTACTCTCGTTGAAACTCGAACAAGAGATTTCTGTTATGGTTGTGCAAGGTATATTGGTTCCTACACATGCACCACAGATGCTTGTCAATATTGGTTCCATGAGAGATGCGCATCGTTGCCTCACACCATCAAAATGGAAGACTGTTGGAACATACAATTATGGTCCAACATAATTCATTATACGATCGTATAGTAATCACTATCCAACATAATTCATTATACGATCGTATAGTAATCACTATCTATCGAACGACCCGATTAAGTGATCAAATAAATTTAAATAATTATGAGGGTCGAACAATCATTTATAAAAGTATAGAGACTATTGTGCAGATACCATTTTTATGAGTGAAATTGAAGTTATGGTCCCCAAGTGAAACATATAAATACTCGATAGTCTCATTCTTATCGATATAACGAACAATAAGAGAAATTCGTTAATTCTTTAAATGTTTACACTTGGAAGACGATCAATCCTACAACGTACACGGCGAACATGAATTCGAATACGCTCTGCTTTAAGATCGTTCGGATTCGACATGTATAATACTCTCTAACAAGTGGTAGCTCTGCATGTTGGATAAAAATTAATCGTATAATCTTGAGAAATTTCGAATTTCTTGAAGGCATGCTTACGCGTTTAAAGTTTTTCAAAAAGGTGTTCGTTGAAATGCTTAATGGTGAATGTATTAATTTAATATGAAAACTATGCCAAGGAATATATTCCAACATCTTCTTTTAATATCACAATCTTTACTTTTTCATTTTTCTACTCCTATATTTTACATCAAAATCATATCTACCCAATCACGAAATTTACCGATACTAACACTATATCATGGATTCAGCATCAGTAACTTTCGGTCCGGAAAACCCACGCGTCAGGGTACCACTTTGTATATTGACCATACAACTTTAACACCACAAGAAACCCTCCTGTAATATTATTATGTATGTGGAAAATATCTCAGCAGAATTAATTTTTGGAAAAAGATAAATATACATAATTGTACATACATAATACTCTTAAATTTTAAATTGAATATTATATTATTTATTTACATAATTATCCTTATTATATTTTTAAAGATATGATTGAAAAATTGGTTTGATAAGTCCTTCAAACAAAGCCACAAAATTGATTTGGAAATAAATATATAGATATCCAATGAAAAAAATTAATTTTTTCCTAAATCTGCAGATATCTAATTTGGAAAAATTAATTTTTTCTTAAATTATTGTAAAATGGTAAATATGTAATATATTATTTTATTTTAAATTAATTAATATTTATAAACTGATTTAAATGTAAAATATTTAAAAATAGCTCATTATGTATGTACAATTTATGTACGTTTATCACTACTCTTAATTATAAAGATCGTTAAAGAGTCAATTACGTTGCATGCCAATTATTATTTAATTTAAGAGTAGTGATAAATATATATAAATTGTACATACATAATGGACTATTTTTAGATATTTTATATTAAAATCAGTTTATAAATAATAATTAATTTAAATAATTAATATATGACAAATTTACCTTTTTGCAATAATTTAAGAAAAAATTAACTTTTCTAAATTAGATATCTGCAAATTTAGGAAAAGATTAACTTTTCCATTGATATCTATATATTTATCTTCAAATCAACTTTGTGGCTTTTGTTTGAAGGATCTATAAACCAATTTTCAATCATATATTTAAAAATTTAATAAGGATAATTTAGTAAATAAATAATATAATTAATAATAATATTAGTTTAAATAAAACCGATTCAATTCAATTTAAAATTTATGGGTATTATGTATGTACAATTATATATATTTATCTTTTCCCTTAGGGCTCGTTTGTTTGTCAGGAAAGTAATGTTGTTGGGGAATATGATTCCTGGGAATATGATTCCTAGGAATATAATTCCTGATAGATTACTTATCCTGTGTTTGGAAATATCAAGGAAAAT
>JAYDZE010567093.1:0-12189 GCA_034509125.1 Monilaria moniliformis
TGAAATGACTTTTAGTAGGTTTCACAGCTCGAGAAAATTAATGCCAACTTTCTATATATAACAGTCGATTAATACTGATTATGGCATCACGCTTCTCACTTAGTTTAATGGAATTCAGGGGCCCACACTCAAAATTATTTCACTTTCACTATAATTCCTTCTTTTTCGTAAAATTGACAACCACGAAACTTCTTAGTCGTTAATTAAGGTTATGTTTTCATACAGTCGAACATTATTTTTTCATATATATATTAACTATATGATAATTAAATTTTCTTGAGTGTATATAAATTTAGTTGTAGATTAACCATTATGATCAAGTTGGTGCTGGCACATTAATCATATTTATACTTGTGTTAGATGTTGAATGAATTTTTTTTTTCTCCTCATGAAATTGTCAACTAGTAAATAAAATACTAGAAGACGATTTTTGAAGCATTTGTTTTATCGCATTTTCAGCGCTCCCACATGCTGAAATCAATTCTTTGCGTAAATGACATATCAAAGATTTACATATATAATTTTAACACTATTTACATATTATTAATATTGTATTAAGTAATTGGTAATTGCTTGCCGAGTGAACCCATATCAATTATAATATTATTTTTTCGAGAGAGAAAATACGAAAATTATTATTACAAGTCACGATGAACAATATTCAATAGTTGAGATCGAAAGGTTGACTTTCAGATCATTACATTATCAAGAAAGAAAGAAAAAATGAATTTCACTAAACAATGCGTCGCTTGATTACCTTCAAGCCCAATATAAATCCAAAGGACACGTGCAAAATCGTGTGCACGTGTACCCTAATACCCGACTAAGCATGTCGGGTCGGGGTTGGGTGTAAAGGCAGAGCTTTTTAAAGGCATAAAGAGCAGGGATAAGGTTATAGTTATAGTCTTGCAATAGAGTTATTTTCTACGACCACCATTTACGTGGACAAAAGTTACAGAAAAAATAATGAGCCATGAGCAAAACAAATTTACCCGACCTGTACCATTCTAGTTATGTACAAATAGTATGCAAAACAATTTTTTATTTATTTTCTACATGTGTTGCCTAAGTTTTACATCAATTAGCAATATTGGGCTGGCCATTTTGAATTTGATTTGGTGGAGCGAGTAGCAACTGCAGCCCATGTGTTTTCTTCTTCATCTCTCTATTTTCAAGTTTTACGTTGACCTGGACATTTTCACACTACAGCTTGTGAATCCATTGAAAGTTTACAAGAAGAGACAGAATCAGCTGGTGATGGGGAGAAAGTTATATACCCAAGATTTTCGAGCGACGTTCATCTTTACGCAAGATGGACACTCATAAGCTTGGGCCAAAGCTGGACATATTTTCTGGGTTGAGCATCAAATCAGCCGACCTTGTAAAAATGGTAGACTGCAGTCTCCGCTTGCTCAACTGCAGAATCAATATTGATCGGAACAAGCGCCTCGTGTATCTGGAGGGTTTGTTTGGGTCGATCGAAGGAGGTCCTAGTGAAGGCCATTGTGCGGAATCCTTCTCTACAGACCTATGACTTCCACAACAAAGTGAAACCCATCATTGAGGGCGATGAGGATGTCGGATAAGAGCGTGGCCGAGGAGCTGCTCACAGCATATAAGGACCCGAAATGCGTGAGAAGGTTAGCAGAGTCCTCCAAGAAGGATTCCCTTTCTAATTGAAAAATTAGAACAATTGAAAGTTCGTGTTTTGGAGGTACGACTTTTGGCTCATAGTTGGTGTATTTAAGATCAATTATCCCTTATTTTCCTTATTTTGCCCCTTGAATCAGCTAAGATTTCTTCTGTTTACTTCATGTAGCTTATGTATAAACTTTTCTTTATAATATATGTATGATGCTACTGATCTAGATGAGAAAGGCAGTTTCTTTCAAATAATCTCTTATAACTTATAGATTTTGTTAAAAACATTTTTCTTTATTTAATAAAGTCAAAATCAAACATGTAAAATTTGCGTATAAATTTCCAAAAAGTTTTATGATTATATTTTGAGCCCAATTTTCCCTAGTTGTAAGATATCCTAAACACTGGCGCTCGCCACACCACATGAAATGCTCCAAATAATTATGCAATAAATAATCTCTCTAGAAATAATTTAAAATGTATATATTTTTTATATTAACCGTTGTGGTGAGCTTATGAATTTCACTCAAATATTAGTCTGATTTGAATCAATTCGAAAATTCAAAGTTTGGAAGAAAAAAAAATTATGCATGAAATCGAAATATTCGAAAGTTCGAATTCGTAAATTTTATAACCAAATTCGAACCCAACTAAAAAGTCGGATAAATTCCAAAAAAATATTTTTTAAATTATTATATGTATATAAGGGTTAGAATTGTTATATAAAAATATTATATGTAATTCGAATTTTTGATCCCAATTTTAAAGGAAAAATATATCCAAAGAAATCAAAAATCAAAAAAATTTAAACCAAATTTAATGGTCGGAATTCCGGATTATATAAGTGGAGGCATTTTCATTTTTCTCAAGTCAGAAGCAACCGCAGCTCAGACGACAGGCTCTAAACTCGAACACGTTGAAAACAATCGGCTATCTGAAGATCTTACAAGGCATCTGATCGGCGGCGCTTCGTCTCATCCCCAATGTCCGCGGCTGCAGCAACGGCGGTGGTAGCACTAATCAACCACCACGCGACCTCCGGCGCGGAGAAACTCAAGCCTCGCTCTTTATCCTCCAATCGTAATCCATTCGCCAAAAAATCGCTGCGTGTCAGCAGATTTTACGCCCCTTCAAACAGGACTTTCCACAAACACCTTACTGGCGTCAAATTCCGGCGACCTTTCTCCCCCGTCATGGAATGGCAGGATTGCACGTAATCGATTTCCCCGTTTCTTCTTCTTCTTCTTCTTCTTTATGCTTTTGATTATGAAATTTCTTATTTTGATGCTGTGTGATTGAATGGAACTGGATAATTTGGTAATATGAAGATTGAATTTTCAATTTTAGAAGTGGAGTCCCGTTTCGTGTTGCAGGGTAAAGAAGGAGTTAGATATCCCGATTTCAGTTGCTTATCAGTGTTACTCTGATCGGGAAGCCATTTCTGAGTGGATGCCGTTCATATCTTCTGTGAAGGTGTGTGAATATTTGGGCCTTTTTCTTCTTCATTTTCCAGGGTTCGTTTCTTAAAATTGAGATAAGATAATGTTCGTTTTTATTTTGGATGCCATAAATTTAAGTGGGGTTAATTGCGGCCACTTACACAAACTTTTATCCAATCTTGGTATTGTACGACGAATTTGAAAATATGAGTGACATGAGCTTTATTTTTCTTTCTTCTGATTTTTCCCATGCCGAAGAATTCCGTCGGATATCAAAGCTGAGCTAGAGATTACTTGTCTTATTATTGCTGGCATGGCTAATTAATAGAAGAACGGACCAAATGATGACGAAGAATTGTCCAAAAAGTTCAAGAAATGAAAGTCTTCGTTTCCGCACTAAATCGAAAGAAGTCGAATGAAAGAAGAGTACTTTGAAATGAAACGATGATGTTTTATTTAATAAAGAACTACGTCATTTAGGTAGACCATGTTGGCAGTTCAATCTTTTACCTCAGCTTTGATTTCGCCGTAACTAAAACCGGTGGGAAAAATCAGTAAAAATGAGAGTTCATATGCTGTCAGTCAAATTTTCCAAGTTCACGTGCAATACCAGAATTAGGTCAAAGTTCGTATATTTAGCGACAATCAACCTTAAGTGTGATGAAGATAAGGTTTTAGAAAATGGTTTTGACCAGTTGATCTTGCTAAAAAAAGCCACTGTCTAGATATATTCTTGAGTTGGGTAATTGATTTAAAGTCTTTGTTAGATTCTGGAGGATAAACCTGACCTATCAAGATGGTCACTCAAGTATAAAGCATTTGGGCGTAATATAGAGTTTTCTTGGCTCTCTCGAAATATGCAGGTAAGGAGAAAAGTGAGACTAGTTCCACTATTTCTTGGTTGTTTTACCAAGTGTTGTCATTGGTTGTTTCTTGCAGCCTATACCAAACCAGAAAATCCACTGGAGGTCTCTTGAAGGTCTTCCTAATAGGTACTGCAAAATTGTTTGATGGACTCATCTTGCGTTGTAGAATTCATAATTCCATAGAAGTTTCAAGATCTTGTCACATTCCCTTATATTATGTTTCTGTCGTTGGACTTTTTGATATGAAATCTGTAACTTCTCGGTTTTGAGATTTGCCATTCTTCTTCCTCTTGATTAAACACAAAATGGGATGCCATTGCTGTCTAAAAGTGATGAATTTTATATGAGCTGCATTAAGTTTTATGAACTTCTAGTTACATGTCAAGTGCACTTTGCATTTTGTCTGTAGTCTTTGTGCTTGTCTATATGGCAGTCCATTAAGTAGATAAAAAGGTGAAATGCTTCAAGAAATATTCATCTTCAAACCTAGTAACTTGAAAAGGCCGTCTTCTATTTAGTTATGCTCATTTTGCTTGCTCATTTGTAGGGGAGCTGTAAGATTTTTCCCTAAAGGCGCTGGTTCTTGTTCGGTAGAAGTACGTCTTCTTTACAAATTATCCGCTTGTAATTCACACTTCTATTTCTCTCTTATGTGTATTATATTACCTTGTATGGTGCATCTTTATATTGAAATTGATAATAATTTGCTACTAACTTAATTGTTTCATTTAATCCCTCTATCAGTGTAAGAAAATAGATCATCAAGGGATTTTAGTTTACCACAAATCGATTGGACTTATTACTATCCCTTTGAGCACTCTATTCATACATCGAGTCAGGGGAAATGGGATTTTCTTTTTTATTTCAAAAATAGACATACCGGATTCTATCATATGGATAAATAGATCGATCAGTACCTGAGATCTTTCTACAGTGAGATTTCTGCAAATAGGGTATCTACCGAATGGCCATGTTTCTATTCGAATGAATAAAATAAAAATTGTCTTTTGGAGAGATGGCTGAGTGGTTGATAGCCCCGTTCTTGAAAACATGTATAGTTTTGAACAAAGAACTATCGAGGGTTCGAAAAAGTCCTATACAATAAGTAGTTAAATAAGCCAGTTCACCGATGTATTTTATTGTTTTATTTCAAGAAAGAATAGGATTAACAGAGAATCTCCACCATTTTTAGCAGCTTGAACATGTAAATATGTTGTCACATTAATCTTTCTTGTATTGCAGCTTACGGTTTCGTATGAAGTCCCACCACTGCTGACCCCGGTGGCATCTGTAAGTATGGAAATCCTTTTCCAATTCGAAGCATTTCTTGTAGCCTGCAAGGAGGTCTAATTATGTCATTGTGCTGTGCTGTTTAGGCGTTGCAACCTTTTCTCGAGAGCTTGCTCGTTCGTGGCTTGGAACGGTTTGCGAAGTTCGCTAAAACCTATTCGACTGAATCGGCAACATAGGTACTGAATTTGTGTTATGCAGATGAGAAGTTCATGAGATACTCGTGTACTTGTAAAGATCAATTCTTGTTTGTTTCAACACATGTTTACATATGTTGCCTGTATATAATCTGTATATGTTTAGTTAATAAAATGAATCTGAGAAAATAATGAACTAGTTGGATATAAGGATGGCAAGGGACGGGATTTTGACTCAAATCGTAAAAATGAATCTAGATCCATAAATCTGAATCAGGTCCATCCATTCCCATCTCTGATTGGTGAAGGTTTCTAAACACCGAAAAATAGTCAAGTGTAATAAAGGATAATGACAGAAGAAAAAGTCATCATCATCTACCAATACATAGTCAAAAAATTCATACAACACTTTTTATTCTATCAACCCACCAATTATATGTACACCAAACCAGTGAAACAATTAGGATACAAAACAAGGAAAGAATGTAATAAACAAAACTTCTAAACAGCTCAGGATGCTGCTCAACTTGAAGCCACCACTAATGGCTTCCCTCCCTCAAATAGATGGGCAAGGTAGTTGGAAACCGGCGATCACCGGTTGCTGCCTCAGTCCAAGAAACTCCGGATGCTGCACAACGCCTCCGCGGAAAGGCTGCAGCACCTCAGCTTCTTCTGGCGCGTCGAGGGTTGCTCTGCTTGATCCAGAGATGTAAAACATACGATTATCACCGTGAGATTGTCGAAGGTGTTAAGACGAAGGGCCTCCATCACGAGGTCCTTAGCGCATTGCTCAGGGTCGTCGTGTCGTCTGAGCCCGCGACGGACAAGGCTGACGGCTTGCTGGCTAGACAAGACATCCCAGATTCCGTCGCATCCGATTATGAGGAACTCGTCATCCTCCGTTAGAGTGATTTGGCGGAATTCAGGCTCTGCAATGAGAGGCGAGGAGGAGCCTTGCGGCAGCTTCATGTCCCAGTCGCCCAGGGCTCGAGTTACGGAGAGAACACCATTGAGATAACCATCATCAATGAATCCACCCAATTCCTCGACACGCCTCCTCTCCGATGTGTAAGTAGGCCGGTGATCTTGAGACATATCGAGTGCCTCGCCTTTCCGGCAGAGAACTGCTCGGCAGTCTCCCGCGTTCGCCACCATTAGAAGCCTGGAGTGAAGCAAAGTGTTCCTCAGTTCCTAGATAAAGACATTTACTATAATCCAACTTATAGATAAAGACATTCATTTAGGGGTTAATTGCATTCCGGATCCTGTTTTGCCTTTTAATGTGACATCTCCTATTGCAATTGTGACGATAAACCTTTTACTACAATCCAATTTACGAAGAGCAAACAAAAATATACCTCCCAACGACGAGAGCTGTCAAAGCAGTCGTTCCAGATGAACTGCTCACGCTGCCGTCCTCAGCCAAAGCCATATCTGCTAAGAGAAATGCTTTCCTCAGACAATTCTCAACCTCCAATACGAAGGCATCGTTTACTTCAGAAGCTCGTGGGAAATCACCGTCTTCAAAAAAGAATCTCATCGCGTGTTTTCTAACATAGGCTGCAGCCTCAGGCCCTCCATGACCATCAAAAACCTGCAAAGTGCACCAAAATCAGATGCTGCTGCCATTCCCACATCATCGGAAAAGAAAGGGCAGAAAAGCCACTCACCCCATAGAAGGCACTAGGTTCAGGGACTGTGATGAGCGACCCCAAGTGTGCTGACAGATCGTCTATCCTTATGTGTTCATCTTCCATATATCTCCGCGGACCAATATCAGCAAAACCACCGGAACGGATGCATGGAACAAACAGCACAGGCGTCTCCGGAGATTTAACATCCTTTACATACACACACATACTTGTGAGTTGTGAGCAAACATGTCGAATACAAACAATAAATCGAACAATTTGATAAATAAGTATCTAAAAATCATGCTAGTTTACAGTTAGTTGTATCAAATATGGCTCAATTATTGCATCAGCCTTAGCAATGTTTGTCAAATAATCATGTCTTAATCAAAGTTCATCACTAGATGAAAAAGGAGAGGTCGCAGAAAAAGCATCATGGGATCTGCCCTAAAGAAAAAATGATTCCCAGAATTCTGCTTAAATCTTCCATTGATTTAGCAACAACATAAAAACCAATCAATTATCAAATTTATTAAATTTCATATTTCAATTCCTTACTCCAACACTTTCTTGACCAAAACAACCATTCTAGAGCTATTTTCAATTCACCATATCTTCCCAAGAATCCAAGAACATCCCAGATATCTTTCCTCCAAAAAGATTGAATCTTTTATCAAGAATCTTTCTATGCTCTTTCCCCAAATCTCATCAACAAATCCAAGACTCACAACCAATCAAAATTTTTCCCCAGACAAGCAGAAATTTTCCACCATTCAAGAACTAAAGCTAAAACTCAAGCAACAAGATAAAACCAATCAATTATTATATTTGTTAATTTCATACACAATTCCTTATTCCAACAATTTCTTGACCAAAAAAAAAAAAAAACTATTCTAGTTTTATTCTTCAATTCACAATATCTCCCCAAGAATTCAAGAATGGCCCAGATATCTTTCCATCCAAAAGATTGAATCTTTTTATCAAGAATCTTTTTATGTTGTTCCAACAAATCCAAGACTCGCAACCACCCTCAATTTTTTCGCAGACAAGCAGAAATATTCCACAATTCAAGAACTAAACCTATCCTCAAGCAACAATACAAAACCAACCAATTATAAATTTGTTAAATTTCATACACAATTCCTTACTCCAACAATTTAGTGTTATTCTCAATTCCACCATATCTTCCCAAGAATCCAAGAAAGGCCCTGATATCATTCCATCCAAAAAGATTGAATCTATTTATCAAGAATCTTTCTATGTTCTTCCCCCAAATCTCATCAACAAATCCAAGCAAGACTCACAACCAACCTCAATTTCTCCCGACAAGCAGAAATGTCCCAAAATTCAAGAACTAAACCTATAACTCAACTGATGCATATGTAAGAAAACATATGCCAGCTTAAATCATGATAAAAGGGTTCTTAAAAAAGGAAGTTGAGATAGAGATCTTACAAGTTCAGAAGAGGGCACATCCAACATAGGGATGCTTGTTCGAACTACTACCTCAGCTTCCGCTCCCATCTTCTTCTTCTTCAGTCAGATACACCACAAGATCGGCTTCTACTCAGCTCTTTCAGACAACTCTTTTCTTGAAACAATGGAACTTTTTTCTTGGGATTTTTCTTCTTATTTTTCAGGCGATGAATCTAATATTAACAGCTTGATTTTTTAGCTTCTGGGAGTTTCTTGGGATTTCTGTCCGTGTGTAAAAGATGACCAAAACTGCGCACAAGTCGGCTTGAATCGATTCTTATAGGTGGGGGCTGCTGAGAGGAGAGAAACCGGGAAACCGGGAAACCGGCTGTCAGCTTGTGGTGACGGGCAACTGCCCGTCTAACTGTCCGCGCTCCTTCACCGCCATTGAGCCACACTATATATGAATCATGATTTGGTTTTAATTTTTATGATTCCTTGAAGACCTGAATCTATGTGGGCATATCTGAGTTTTGTTGTCAATTACTTTACACTTTAGTGATTTCGTGTCTTCCTCAAATTGATACGCTGATATTTTAACTATTTTGAACCAATTAATAATATTTGTAGTTTGTCTAAATTTCACTTGAGAATTAATTTTAGACTTATTCTTAAATTAGAGTTTGAATTTCGACTTAGAGAATTTTTAGCTCGAATTTTAAAATATAACAAATGTAGTTTATAATTATATCAATTGTTTATTTAATAGCTCAAGTCATAATTTTTGGATAATTTGAGAGAGTTTTCATTATTTTTAGTATTTTAAATAAATTCAGGTTGTTCTTGAATAAATTCAGGTTGTTTACTTGTATTTAATTAGTTATGATATATATTTCTTGAAAATATCAACTTAAGTTGGTCGAAAGTTTTAACTTGGCTATTAAGCGAACATAACGAAGATAAGTATAAACTACTTATACAATACTTTTAAATTTGAATTAAAAAATGACCATACAATCAAAGTCTAAATTATAATTTTAAAATAATTAATATTATTGAAACTGATAATGTATAAGTGGATTTATTATTATTTCTTTATTTTAATGATAAGTAAATTTGAGTAGATTTTTTTTAAAATATAACAAGTAACAAAATTTAGCACTTGAAATTTTTTATCTCTGTTGAACTTTTAATAAAAGTATTTTTTTTATGAAAGAAAAGACATAGAATATAATTATATTTCTAATCCACATGATTTTGTAAATATTTAACAAGGTTTGTGGAATTCTTTGTAATATTTATTATTATTATTATTATTTCTATAAGAGCAAAGTGATCGAATATAACAAAAATTAAATTTACCAAGAAAAAGTAAATATTGGCGAAATGTTAATAAATAAAAAAATATCAAAGATGGATGCGTCATGGCACACGCAAGAGCAATGTCGAAACTTCGCAAACGGACATGTGTCGGTTTCGGTTTCCTCAAGTGGGACCCAGACGCGTGACGTTGTATGAACGCGCCAAAGCTGTTTCGCTTTGACGTCAATTAATAGCTCTTCCGCCCGTTGACCTCATTTAATAACGATGTTTTTTAAATTTTCCTTTTTGAGAGTTAGTAATAATTTTGTCTTCTCAAAGTCAATGCTCCGATTAAGCCACAATTTGGCACATTATTATGACATAATTTCTTTTATTAATTCAAATTACATAATACTAATATACAGAGGAAGTACTTTATCTCGATAAGGGTCTTAATAGTCATTCGAGTTTAATCACGTGTGTCGATCTTCCAGTCATATAAGCATATGTTGCCAATTTTGGATTAGTTATCGAACATATTCTCTATAGTCAAGAGGTTACCACTAAACCTACACGAATACAAAAAAGTATGTAACTTGGAATTTGTTATATCCTAAGAAATTTATCAAATATTAGGAGATCTTTCGATCATCGAAGTAGATCCTCTAAGACTTTTGTGATCTTGTAATGGATCATATTAGGAATCTCTTTCTAAGATAAAATACTTATGACATATTATGCTCTGCATCATTTCTATATAACTTGGTAAATATCTTATTATATAGTTTTATAGTTGATGAGACTCTTCGTATCATTGTTCCCGACATTTCATAATAATTACCTAACTCAAAGACAAATATGCTACGCTATTGTTTTGTTTTTGACAAAAGTCCCTACCTACTTAGCTCCACATTGAAATTTTTGTGTTGCATACGAAATGGAAACTTCTTCCCTAAAAGCTCATTTAGAATTATAAGATCAAATATGATATGTTGGAATTTGTTCAAGAATAAAGTTTGCACTCACATGTATTTTTTCAATCTATAGTTGAATGTTAAGAATTTAGATTTTATCGAACCAAAAAACTATCATTTAAAATTAAATATTTATTAAAAAGTACTTTTCTATTTTGAATAAATGTTTCATTTCGATATTATTTTTGTTATGAACAACTGTCCTATTTCAGAATTATATAATTAAATGATGCCAAATTTTTCATTTTACTTTTGTCATCAATGTAATTTTTTTATTTTCTATATAATAATTTATTCATTTTTTTGTTATATATATATATATATTCAGATGACCAAAGACACTTATTGAATGATGGAGCTAAAAACAGGCCTTTTCCATTTTCTCAGTCACCAAACTTTCTCAGTTCAATCGACAAATGTGCATATTTTGTGGGTTAGAGAAGTTGCTACTTGAATTTAATTTTTTGAGGTATGTTATATTGAATTGATTGCCTCAAAAACGTGGAAGTGGATAACGATGTTCACCTAAAAACGCAAAACAAAAAAAGTATGTGTCTTTTGTCAGAGCACGACACGTCAGATTCCATATTCATCATGCATTTCATTGCACAGACGCAACTCTTTTTCACTATAATTTTTATTTTTATTTTTATTTTTATTTTTCATGACATGTCGCATTCATCCCATAAACTAAAAAATGTTGCATTTGCAACCGTGCTAGTATTCGTCATTATCAATAATAAAATATTTGTCGATATAGTGGTGACACATCGCCTCTTTTATGCTTTGATCAATCATACATCGTGCCTTTCCTATTTAGATTTTTAAGATGTGTTATATAAAAGAGAGAGTGCTTTTTGTAATGAGATTTTAAGTTGTGTTATCTAGAGAGAGAGAGAGAGAGAAGAGTAATCTAGGCGTGATGAGAAAGACGTTTTAATATTACAACGAAATTAGAGGAAACACTTTAGGTAAGTAACGATAAGATTGTTTTGCTGGAGAAGTAACGATGTTATAAGGTTTTTAAATAATTGACACTGTATCTTTAAAATTGAGATATAATATGTTAACTCATAAACTCATAAGTATTTACAAACGATCTTCGTATGAAAAAAAAATGATTTTATTTCTAAAATTATCAAGAATGCCTTTCAATGCATCAAACCTCCATATTTAAATATATATTTTACCGTCACGGCTTTACACGACACAAATTTATGAGCATGACTCTTTTCGTCGGTCCATTTCCAAAAATATATTATAATAGCGATTTTGAATTCGGCCACGAAAAATATACTCGCCTAGAATGATGTCGAAGGGTACACCACACTTAAATTTCTAACATCACATTCGCATTAACTACTTGTTGCACGTTAATAATTCAAACACATTGTTGATTACTGTTGGAATCGAAGAAGTTTGACCAATATTTAATATGGTCAAAACATTTAATTTACTGAAATTAAATGTTATAGTCTCGATCTACGTTTCGA
>JAYDZE010567104.1:0-12187 GCA_034509125.1 Monilaria moniliformis
TATATATATATTTGGAAAATAAAATGAACGAAATAACAAAATAGTGATATATTTTGATTTTATTATAGGGATAGCCGGATAGGTAGTTCATGTTCTAATGATTTGAAATCACTAATAGTCATATGGAAATACTTATTTTTAATACAAGTTTCAAATATATATGATCGATATTTTTTTTTCCACATATTAATTTGTACCACTTTTATTAAAGTTTAGTTTGACATGCTATATATGATGATAGTACTTACCAAAACTCAAAATAACTAGTCACGTTATCTTTCTGATATATATGTTTATATAGTTGGTTTTGGGGTAGTCAAAATTTTTATAGAACAATATAATTTGAAATAATATATATGTTAAAATGAAATTTAACTTGAAACTAGCTAACAAAAACAATTTCATATAATAATCAATTGCATCTTGATGTTAAACCCTATAGGATATAAACGATATTTTTCAAACTATAATTTATATAAAATTGGTACAATGATCGTACTCACCATTACTGCAATAAGGAAATGGGAAAAATTGGAGGTAGCAAATTGAAGCAACGACACATCCTACATTAAGGGCAACGGTGATGGATTAGTAGATGTGTGTATATATATATATGACGTCACATACAATAAGACTTGCAATTTTAGTATAAGTTTTTTTTTTTTTTTTTTGGTTCTTACTTGGGAAATGGGGAACGGTTCTATAGACCTCTTTTGCGCAGTTTGGTGTTCCAAAGAGACAGTATAAGGCTTAATCGCCAATTAATAAATAATTTTTTACTCATTTTGTAATTTTAATATCATTTTTAAAAATTCTAATAATATCATATCACCATTTAGTTTATTGCGAATTTTTTTGACATATCAAGCATAATATTGACCCGATCGAAAATATCGCAACCATGCAACCGTAATTTGGCGACACTGACTCCAGTGAGGCATGTCACGTCAAATTTTCCATTGATATTTTTTCAATTTTAACACTACCTTTGAAAATTCTAATAATGTCATCATATTACAATTTCATGCTATTTATTTCAATCAACAAAAAAATTGACGTGGCATATCTGACCGGAGTCGCCGTCGCCAAATTGCGGTTGCATGGTTTTGATATTTTTTTTATCAGATTGGTATTACGCTCATTATGTCAACTTTTTGGTAAAAGAGGGGCATTAAGTTTGCAATAAATTAAAAGGCATTTACATTATTGCAATCTATTTCATAGGTCGTGTTAAAATTACAAAACGAGTAAAAATTGGTACATCTAGTAGCGATTAAGGCACCCTTAGTATAACTATAAAGATTGAGGGACTCACCTAACATGGATCCGGTAAACACATCCGTCCAATGATGCCAATAGTCGTCGACACGAGAAATAGCAACAAGCGCAGCAAATAGATAGGGCATCAACACAATGCAAATCTTGGCTGCATGCCCTCTTTTATCAAACACTTCTATCTTTCCAGATAGATACCATGCCAGAAAACCTAACCCCGCAAATGACCCTGCAATCAAATGTGGCCTACTTCAAAATTCATCCTTGAATATAAATGTATAATGTATAATAATGATGTTAATGCTACCAACATGAAGAGTGGCCACTTGGAAAGCTTTTGTATCCCTCTTTTATAAGCTTTCGATCTCCGGTGCACATAACGTCCCCGTTGTTAGGGTTAAATACCTACACATATGACGATTATGATTCTTGTTAAATAAACGAGCATTGTGAGCATTGTGGAAATATAAATTATGTAAAAAATTTCCTTTTTAATTTTAGTTTTATTTCTTTCATATACCTTCATAACCCAGTTCTTGCATAGGAGGGGTTGCAGAATGATTTTTTCAAAAGGAATATAATAGTCCGTAAATTATTGAACTTTGACCAAAATCGATTTTGCAAATCAATTTAAAAAGCCGCCAAACAATTTAACTTTCAGTTTAACCTAACTAAAAATCTTATGTGGCCAAATTGGCCAATATATATTACTTACCTCCAAACATCGTCGTGTTTTATTAATATTGCAATATTGCATATGATTAGCTGAAATCGATTTATATATGAGGGTAAAATTTGGCAGAAATCCAGCCTTATTAGCAAAGTCAGATTAATTAAAAAATTTAGCAATCTTTAAGATGGTGAACAAAACTAGAATTTGGTCAAGATAAATTAATTTATAGACTATTATCTCTTTTAAAAAATTGTGAATACAAATCGTGAAGATGAAGGGAATTAAAAGAATCTTCAGAACTAGAAATTGCTATATATAGGGATTGAGGAAGAGGAAAGGTACATGAAAAGAAAAAGTGAAATATTACATGGACTATATACATTAGTTGTGTTGATTATAGGTTTTCACGAGTAATGTGTAATATACCAGTTCTACATACAGAAAAAAACACTTTAGTGTGAGATCATTTAACAGATCAAGATCTGTCAAATATATAAGTCATGACACATCTTACAACACAAAATGGTCTAACACAAATTTTTATAATCTAATATAAATGAGTATTACGTACCGCGACCCCATCGGGGAAGCACCGTAAGTAGAAGTTTGGGCGGGGTCGTCCGACGGCATCTTTTATGGAATCAGTGATGACTGCGGTGACCAGAACAGAATAAGCAAGCCCTAACGCATCGCAATGAGTTAGCTATCTATATATATACACAAGCAAACAAATAAAATAATCCACTTCTTGTTCCATTACACACTACACACACATATGCAGCAACTCACCAAGAACTGCATGGTGCAGATCATAAACATCCTTTCTGCGGTGGTAATATATCAGAAACACCAAGCATGGCAAGATCACAGCATACACCTATATTTCCATAACCAATTCAACGAGTTATATATAAATGAAATTATTTACAAGGTCAACTCATGTTTTGTGTTTCAACTTTTAGTATTTTTTAGAAAATATCTCCAACTAATATTTTCACATCTAAAATCTCAACTTTGAGAAAAGTTTGATTTATGTCCTTCTTGACATAATACGACGACGGAATAAAGAATCATCTCACTGAAATTTTTAGATAGATCATAGTTTATTTAAGGTGGATTTTTTCCACCTTTAAACGACATTGTTTTGAAGGGCACTACGACAAAAGGTTTCAATAGTGACATAATTTTCGAAGAATTAGGACACTTATAAATGTCAATAAATAAAGATATGTAACTAAATCTATTAACATTTGATGATGTAGCTAATTTTGTGACATGTAAAAATGTAACTATTTTTTACGACATGTCATGACAATATATTTATAATTAGTTATTGGAACAAATTATTTTTCATTAATAATGGAAGTAATAAATAAAATGTATGTGTGTGAATATATGTACAGCTATATATGTGTGTGAGGGAGAGAAAGAGATGGTGAACCTATGTGAAACATAAATATGTTGTCATAGTTTAATGTGTAGGAGAGTTCATCTATATGGATAGAGGTCGTAAAATTTGCTACACTTTTAAATAATTACTTACATTTTCATACGTCAAAGGAAACCATAGATATATGTATGGGTGTAGCTAAATTTTGCTACATCAAATTAGATGTAGCAAATTATGTGTCACTAAAATTATATCATTACTAGACATCTTTGTTGTAGTGGAAAAACCACCTAATCACACTCTAATTTGCAAAATGAAATCCTTTTACTCCAAGAGTACAGACGAGATAGAGGAGAGCGAGAGAATAGATTTCTTTATGCAAATTAGATTACTGCGATCATGTGAAATTTTTAATTTTTTTCTTCTGTGAAATAATGTCGTTTAGTGGGTGAGGCGGATATAAATCCACCTACAAATCAAGCAAGGTTAGTTGACTCCTCATTCCGTCGTTAAATCATGTCAAGTGAGACATAAATTAAACTTTTTAGAAAGTTGAATATTTTCAAAGTGAAGATGCTAGTTGGATACGTTTTCTAAAACACGATAAAAATTGGGATACAAAACATGATCAGCGCTTATTTAAATAGAAATTATGCAGATATATATATACATACAGGGACAGCCCACATAGGCACGGTGTCTGGTATCTTGAGAGGGTATTTGAGGTCTGTCATGAGCTCGGAGCTTATGTAGCGATGGAAAGGCTCGATGACGTTGAGGCCGGCGTCGATGCCGGCGAGGACGAGCAGAATCAGCCAATCCTGCATATGCAATCTCGCTAGCATTGCTCCATGCGATCGCACAGTATGCCGCACCAAATGGGTTTCTCGCGGTCTCATCATCGCACGATCACCTGAGAATATGCAATTACTGATAAGGTTTATACATATATATATATTTATATATTGTGATAGTGAAAATGTTTTGATCTTGTACGTATGACTTTCTTACTATATATATATATTTTAGATCAAATTCAAATGAAATAAGATGTTCTAATGGAACTATTTAGTGGTGGATCTAGAGGGAGGGGTAGGCCGATCCCGATGGTTAGGAGGGCCTAATTTTCCTTAGGGTCCGTAGGAAACACATGACCGCCTCTGATCTACAGAATTTATTTTCTTTTTGAAGAAGAAGAAGACATCAAACGATATTGTTTTGGGATCCGTCACTGATAATAATGAACGATCCGCCCCTCCCAAATTATGTTCGGGATACGGCAGTAAACACATTCTACCTTGAACTTGAAATTTGATGTGTGATCTTGATTGCTGGCCTGTTGAACGAACACATACAGTTGCGTGTTCTGCACCACGTTACGTTACAAGTAGTCAATGATTAGACGACATTCCAACCCCAAAAACAACAACAACAACAGAAGCAATCAAGAATCCACGCTATGTCCCTTCAGAAAAAAATAAGAATCCATTCTATGAATTCTTTCTTCATTAATTGAGACAAAAAAGTCAAGAAAATATATGAATTAATATTAGAGATCATATGAAAAATTCATCTCAAAACTAGGGATTATTCTGAAGATTTCGTAACTATACAAAATGTTTGGAAATATATATATATATATATATATATATATATATTCGTAGGCATAAAAAATACAACTAAATATCCAAATGTAATTCTCCATCCATGCATGCATGTATATCAACATACGCAACGAAACCCTATCATCAACGAATTCAACTTTCCAGAAATAGAATTACGTGTGATTGAGAAAAAATGATAATTGAGAAATAGGAGTTTGCATTCAAAATATGTTGAAATTCTTGATACATAGAAATATAGATAAGACATACCGTCGTCAAAAGAAAAAACCAAAATAAACAAGAAAATCACCAGGATGTCTCGTGCTGCAATTTATAAGAAAAAAACATGTTCCGTAAATTTATCATATGAAAATGAGAGATAAGAAAACATCGATGCATAACTCACCGATCTTTATCCGCGATTCTTGTTGCCTGAATTTTATGCACTTTTTAATAGAAGGATTTAGATATGAGAATCGAATTTGCGTAAAACATTGGAAGGTCTCCATTGATCTACCTGTATTTTAATCCACAATAAGATCATAGTTAAATACACTTTTTATATATAAGTTTACTCGAAGTTAAATATATTATCCAATAAAAGATCAAAGTTGGAATTACGTGACAATGGATTGATAAGTTGTTTTCTCATAAATTCATAATGCTACGGAGACGCCAAGAAAATTAATCGTTGGACGGACTTCTATTTTTGTGTGCAATTTAAAATTCTCCGAATTGCTAAATAAATGGAAAAATTAAAATGGAATTGGTATAGTTTGTCCCAACTTTCAATATTTTGAAAATATCCCAATTTAAGTTTCTTTTAAAAACCCCCCAACGATATTTTGAGAAATGTCCCTAAATCAAAAATTCGAAGATGGAATGATGAGTGACCTTAGTTGGAAAAGGTTCATGTAAAATTCCTGCAAGAATTCGGTGAGGTGATTCATCTCTCCGTAGCCAGATTTTAGATTTCTAGCCATAATTACAATTTTTTCTCAAAGTCCAAAATTATTTTTAAAATAAAAATAAGTTGAGGAACATTTATTAAAAAATGATATAGCTTATGTCCTGGAATTACAATAAAAAAGAGTATAACTGATGTCCTGGAATTTTTATACTCATTTTGATGCTAAGATGGAAATATATCCATGTAAAATATACTTGGGCATCAAAGGTGACTCATCATTCCATCGTTGGATTCTTTATTTCAAAACATTTTTTAAAATATTTCAAAAGTTAGGAATTTTTAAAAAATAAACGTAAATTAGGAACATTTTTCAGAATATTAGATTTAGGAACACAAACACCACTAATCCCTATAAATATTCCAATTCTATTAAGACGTTGTTAGATCTAAATTAAGGACGTGTTCAGTTAGGATATCCCTCACGCAAGTATAGTGTTTGATTCTAATAAAGTGAAAATCATTTTTGTAATTATCATAATATATTAAGGTAGAAAATTTATATTGAAAGTATAATCGGATAATAAGATACAGATATAAATGTATCCTAATTATTTAATCGATAAATATATAAAAACATGTGTACCTTTCGTAAGATAAAATTTACATATATATCATAATATTGGTCTCGATAAACATAAAACATATGAATCATATCACACAAAATTTTGAGAAGAATTTTCTTTATGGTAGACTAGGTTAGTAGTTGTCCAAATATATGGTTATTGATTTCCTTACCATCTTGAGGTTCATTGTTAATTTTTCCAGACTTCGAGGATGTTAACGTAATTCGACTTAATAATTTTATACATCGTATAATTTTTTTAATCATAATGATAATAAAATATTAGTGATAAGATTACTACACTTGAAGATTAATTGATAATTTAATATCTTATATCTTATTCATTTATCACCAATTGATTTTAAGATTAAACTCCATGGATTTCTATCTTGTTATTAGAGCAGGTCGCCGACTATGAGCTGGAATTTTAACTGGAACCGACTGCAGGCTGAAACTTTAACTGACCCAGAATGTAAAGAGATAATTGGAACTAATAGTGAGTTGAAACTTTAATTGACCTTACAATATATTTGGACCGAAACAGAAAAATGACTGACCCAATAATATATCTGAACTTCAAATTTGGTCTAGTCTGTCGGTGTGAAAAGATAACTGGAACTGATTGTGGGCTTTAACTGACCCATCAACCATGGCTGAGACAACCATTATAGAAGGAGATATCTGGAACCATTATATATGATATAAGAATCTCATGAACTACTCTACTTATGGAACTCCATTGATTTATATCATCTATGGCAACAAAATGTCACGAGCAAAGTACCATGCACTTTATTTTTAATTCCCAACTTAACTACTCGAATTTGATGACCAAAGCAATACAAAAGGGAGCACTAGTGAAAGTTTAGATTGTAGTGCAAGGGAACCAAACAAAATTATTATTTATAGATTGAATTAAAATATAAGATAGGGTGGAACGAAATGCATCCCACCAAATTTTATGAATTGCACTATTTTACTAAATACACTGAATAATACCAGGCAAATCCAACAAAACTTCTAGTAATCGATGCAAAAAAAATTGATAAAGTTTTTTTTATTTTAAGCTACGTTACATATTTAAAGAAATTCTATCGGGCAGGCATGCATATGTAGTATATGTTGAGATGTTTTCCAAAGGTAGATTTTAGAGAAAGATGGTAAAGTTACTATTCTTGCCTTTGGATTGTATATAGAATGGATACATAATAGGTACATAAGAAAAATTTTGAGTATGCCTAGAGATGTTTCTAACTATTTATGAACATATTACAAATTGATCTTTCACACCCTCTTAATTTGTAATTTACATAGCATTCTTAAATCGAAAAAGTTTTTCAATACCCACGGATTTGGTAAGAATATTAGCTAGCTGATCTATGGCTTCACATACTCTAAAATAACTTTCCTTTTGTGAACAATGTTAAAGTGTAATAGTATTGCAACTCAATATGTTTCGATCATTCATGAAAAATTGGATTCTTGGTCATCCATATTGTGATGATAATCAGTCACTGGACAAACTTATCTCTAGCTAAAAGAAGAAGAAACTAAAGATCATCCACACAAGAAGGTAAATAAGAAAAAAATAAAAATTAGTTGGCTGATCAATGGCTTCACAAACTCTAAAATAACCTTTCTTTTGTGAAAAAAGTCCGAGTGTAATAGTGTTGCAATTCAATATGTTTCGATCTTTCATGAAAAATTGGATTCTTGGCCATCCATATCGTGATGATAGTCAGTCATTGGACAAACTTATCTCTAGCCAAAAGAAGAAGGAACTAAAGATTATCCACACAAGAAGGTAAACAATAGGTGAATAATCTTAAATAATTTAGCTAGGCGTACATTTTTTTTTTAATGTTATTTGGGCATATATTCAGAAGAAGATGGTTCATTCATGTGGAATGATATATACTAAATTAAGAAGAATGAAATTGGTTGCATGTGCAAATGTCACCGCCACTTTGCGATCCAAATATAAAATAAAATATAGTTCTCTTGCTAATAATAACACAAATGTCATCCTCCCTCAACTAATTACATCACTTTTATTTAAATATTTCTTACAATTATAGAAAAAGAAATTATATAACTAAAAAAGTTTAATATCTCGAGTCATTCCCCTTTACGTGATTTAAAGCAAAATAATATCATTTTCCGATCTAGCATTGGTTCTTGATTAAAGCACACATATCCACGAGTCAACAGTTAGTAAAAAAATTAGCCAAATCGTACTCCCAAATTGCAAGTAAAGCTTCTCTCACCACTTGCCTAAGCCTTCCCATCTCAAACTCAAATCTTAATATATAAACCACATTCACCACTAATCAAGGATCGACCCATTTTTCCGCAATGGATCCGCCACCCGCCGCCCCCCACCACCCCGACTCCTCCGCCAACTCCTCCCCCCGCTCCCGCCACGACTCCCCTTCCTCCGCTTGGGATGACCACCCGAAGCTCCGCCTCATGTGCAGCTACGGCGGCCACATCATCCCCCGCCCCCACGACAAGTCCCTTTGCTACGTGGGCGGCGACACCCGCATCGTGGTGCTCGACCGCCACTGCTCCCTCTCCGACCTCCGCTCCCGCCTCTCCCACACCCTCCTCAACGGCCGCCCCTTCTCTCTCAAGTACCAACTCCCCTCCGAGGACCTCGACTCCCTCATCTCTCTCGCATCCGACGAGGACCTCGACAACATGATCGAGGAATACGACCGCACCACCGCCTCCCCGCTCAAGCCGCCATCGCGCCTCCGCCTCTTCCTGTTCCCCTCCAAGCCGGAGACCACCGCCTCCATGGGGTCGCTCCTCGACGACGCTAAGTCCGAGACTTGGTTCGTCGACGCGCTCAACGGCTCCGGCCTCCTCCTCCCCCGGGGCCTGTCCGAGTCCGCCGCCGCCATCGACACGCTTGTCGAGGTCGACCACCGCGGCGGTGGCATGGCGAGTAGCGACTCCGGCGCCGGAAAGTTGTCGCCGGCGGCAAAAGGCGGCGCGGCGCACGAGCAGGCGGTGGATTCGCCGCCAGTGGTGGAGACGAGCTCGTCGTCTTCGGGGTCGAGCACGTCGTCGCCGTCGATGGCCAATCTGCCGCCGATCAAGGTTAGGGCGGAGGAGTATCTGATGGTGGGGTTGGATGAGCAATTCTCGTCGCACATGAGCATTGCTGCTCCGAATTTGGCGTCGCCGCCGCTTCCTTTCGTCAATGTCCCCGCCGGCGCGGTTAGATCCGGCGGAGGAGGAGATGATGAGAGATCGGAGAAGTCGGATCATGGCACGGTAGCGCCGACCAAGCTGAGGAAGCCCCCATTGCCGTTGCAGCCGGTGCAAAGGAAGCTGGTGGATGTTCACAATCTGCCGTCGCCGGATTCGTCGAAGCATGCTACTGCCTACAGCTTGCCCTCGCCCGACTCTGTCGCTAGGTAACCAAACTTCATCCCAATTTTCACATTTCAAGAAAAATTAACACATAATTGATTACAGACATAATGATAATGGAGTATTTTCATTTAATTTAATTATTAGAATTTCTCTTATATTTCAATTGAATATAAGTCAAGCAAATTAATTACTGCAAATGTAGAAATCATCAAGTATCATAAGATATCTAAAACTTCAATCCATCTTAATAAATAAAAAATTAGAATGACCTAAAGACTAAAATCATAGCCACTCTTATAATATTATCTTTATTATTGTTATAATTGACCACATTTTGCTAAAATTTCACATTAATTGTGAACTGAGCATATTTTGACTATAATTCATAATCTTGAAATTTCTTGATCGTGAATTAAGGGCAACATATTACTTTAAGCAAAAAATGAATATTTATTTTTATTTTCAATTACAAGAGTAAAACAAACATTTTGTTATATTAACTCCAATAGATTATTATGTGCTACTTTTATCTATTATCTAGGCTCGTTTTGACAACTAAACCCTCTTTTGTCACAGCGATTGCAGCATCGCATCCGCTGGATCCCTATCGAAAAACGCGATGTACCCGGAGGCAATCAGAACCGCCAACAATAGCAGCGTAATCGATCCCAAGATGATCCAAGATCCTCCTCAACAACAACAACAATACATCCCTAACACACACTACATCCACCACCACACACCAATGCAGCAGCCTCCTCCCTCCTATTACCCAGTCTACCTCCACCACCAATCGCAGCACGCCGCCGATCCGCAGCAGTACCCCATGTACCTCATGTCCCCGACGCCGCAGCCCTCCTACGACGCCTCCGCCCGCCCCGTCTACCCGCCCAAGCCCGAGATGTCGCCCAACATGCACCATCAGATGGTTCAAGTCCCTGCTCATCAGTTCCAGCAGCATTACATCGGCGTCCCGCAAATGCAGCCGGCGCCGATTGCTAATCCGGCCGCGGCGGCAGGTGGTGGCGGTGGTGGGAATTACGGGTATGATCAGTATTCCTCCCATCATATGCAAGATCAGGCGTATTATGCTCAACAAATGGCGGCTGCGCCGCCGCCGCCGCCTCAATACCAGACTATGACTCCGGCGGCGGCGGTGATGTTTTCACAGGCGTCGGGTCAGATTTCGCCCGAAGGCAATCAGCAACACTCTTGATGCATGGAAAAATGGTAATAAAAGGAAAAGGAAATTAAATAAAGGGGTTATTGGATTATTGGACTTGGTTATTGTCAAAAGATGTGGTGCTTTGACAAGTATTTTATTAATATTTTATTATATATATGTATTCTACAAAATCAAATGAGGGACGTTGTCTTTGTAATTTATTTTTGCTTTTCTGAAGTCATGTAATTTACTTGATAGTAATTAATTATTTCGTTTCAATTAGTTTTTCTTCCTTCCTTTTTAAAAATATTTGAACTTGTATTTCTCCTATTTATTATAGGATATATATTGTAAGTATAAACAACTAAAGCTCAATTTCTAGATAATTAGCCAACCAATGAACTTTGTAAATTCGTACTTGTTAGTAGGCGCCAATCTGAGAATCAAAAGAGCCTATCTGAAAAAGAATTCGATATTAGTTGATTCTTCCTCGTATACCTAAGCTGACTGGTTTCGAGACCAATAATAAATCATATATTTTTATTTTATTTTATTGTCACATAAATTTTCAGATATTGGAATACTGATTCGGGATATTTTGAGTCGAACATAAATTCTGTTTTTTATACGTCTGGACCTTTCTTAGAAAGCGTTTATATGTCATTTTTATTGTTTTATAATGCAATTTCGATTACTTTTTAAGGCAACATACATGAAAAAATAAAGTATATCATTTTTATTTATAAAATAACATACAATAATCGTACTCTCTAGCTCTGTCCTAATCAAGGTTACGGAAGGCGCTAGGCATTAGGCGCTAGTCGGGCGGCCGAGGGGGGCCTAGCGCCTGGGGTCCTAGGCGGAGCCTATGCGGATTCTAGGTGTTTTTTATTTAATTATTTTATATATTTTTAATAAATATATAAAAAATTATGTCTAAATTAAAGTGTTAAAGTAGCCACCATATTTCATGATTCATGCTACCTGATATTAATCCCTCATTTGAACAAATTTCAACAGAATCCGAGCATGTGGCATAGAAAAATGAACGCATCTCCACCACCAAGAAAGTCACAGAATCAGTTTTACTATTCAAACAAATGTACACAATCTAAAATGTTAAATTTGAACAGTTGCAATAATCCCCAAATTAGACCAACATAA
>JAYDZE010567115.1:0-12186 GCA_034509125.1 Monilaria moniliformis
GAGCAAGCCATCTTCGAATCTTTGGAGATTCAAAAGGTAATTACTAAACCAACTAGAAAGCATGTTTTAGGATTTATTTCCTTTAAATGCATGCTTATTTGCGTTCTAGAATTAAGTAGGAATTAATTTGCTAGATTGGAATTTCTTATATTATCCTAGCAGATCCCGGGTAGGGGATTCCTTCACCGGAATATTTAAAACACCAACAAAAAATTCAGTACTGAATGATGTTTTGCAAATGCTATAATTTAGAAGAAATTTAATTTTAGTTTCTAAACTTATTTTGGATGGGTACTCAATTTCTTTTGATAATGCTTGCATTAACAAGAAAAGTAATTTGATTTTCTATTCTTGCACAATGGAAACAATCTATTTACTATAAGGAATACACAATTCTTGCAACACCAAATTGAGTCAAACAACGTGTCAACTATCTCTAGAAATAGGAAGTCTTCTAGTGATTCATTGTATGACACGTACTTAAGGCACCTAAGACTAGGACATGCTAACCTCAGGAGGATTCAAGTGTAGGTGGATCAAGGTCCACTTGAGAGCCTACATGTAGAATCCTTTGAAACTTGCAAATCATGCTTGGAGGGTGTGATTTTCAAGAGACCTTTAAGGTCATGGGGAATAGGGTCAATGAGGTACTTGAACTCATTCACCCTCACATATGTGGTCCAATGTCTACCTAGACTCGAGATTGCAAGGTCTATTACATTACTTTTATTGATGAGTACAACAAATATGGATATGTCTATTTGTTGCGCCACAAGTCAGAATCCTTTGAGAAATTCAAACAATTCAGGGCACTTGTGGATACGTTTCATAGAAAGACTGTCAAGTATCTACGATTCGATCATGGAGGCCTTATCTTAGTCAAGAGTTCTTGAACTACTTATCTAAAGGGGGAATTCAATCCCAACTGACTGCGTCGGGTACACCCCAATAGAATGGTGTAACTGAAAGGAAAATTCTAATATTTCTTGATATGGTTTGATCTATGATGAGTTATGCTCAATTACATATCTCGTTTAGGGGTCAAGTGCTGGAAACAATGGCCTACACATTGAAGAACTTAGCGTCAAAGTCCGTACGTGCAGCACTACATGAGTTGTGGATTGGACGTAAGTCTAGTCTAAGACAAATTGGGTCACATACTAATGAATGTCTATTCATAAAGTATCCCAAAGGAATGAAAGGGTACGAGTTCTATAGTCTTCGTGATAAGAAAGTGTTTGTTATCACAAATGCCAAGTTCTTAAAAGAAGCCTATGGAAAGAATCATATACCCACAAGTGTAATTGCTCTCAAGGATATGAGAGGAGTCACTGTGCCACCTGTCCAAGATTAAACACCACATAAAACAAATGCACCATCCACCTTGATTTTTTTGCCATAAGTAGTAGAGTCACGTCGTAGTGGGAGAGTTCTATTCATGGGCTAAGGAGAGTCTTTTTACTCGGTTTCTGGCCTGGATTAATTAAATCCCTAGAATCTCTGAATCGGCTTAGTGGCGAAGGGTTATAGCCTAAACGAAGGTATCGGCTACGATGATTCCTTCTCTCTTGTAGCTATGCTCAACTTAATCTGTATCCTCCTATCATCTTATACGGAAGTTCGGCACAAATGGACGTCAAGATAGCTTTACTTAATGGAAGTCTTAACGAGGCCAACATTGAACAATCCGAATGATTCAAGGTAAATGGCATGGAACACATGGCCTGAAAGCTTAAGAATTCCATTTATAGACTTAAGCAAGCATCTCGGTCATGGAACATGTGTTTTGATCAAAAGGTTAAGTCCTATGGATTTGATCAATGCCCTAATGAAAGTTGTGTGTACAAGAAATGTGATGTAAATTCAGTGGAGTTCTTGGTATGCAACGTGGATGACATCCTATTGATTGGAAACAACAAGAAGTGTTGTCAGGCAAATAGTGGAAAGATATGCCTGGTAGTACCAACATTTATTACCAACATTTATTGCTTTCTCTTTCTCACTATTTTTCATTTATATGATCTTCCTCTATATGTGTTTACTAGTTTTTTAGGCCCATGATTCCTTAGAATTAGCCATCTCGACCTATTACCAACGTAATACTCCATAGCATATATTAAATAATGTTTACCACCATTAGGAAGCTACTATGCTATTCAACTTTCTTGGTAGAGTCATACTCTTCCAAACCATAGCTCTTCTTTTTAGGGTGAACACATAATCAGATGTAGAATTTTTCCAATCCCGATTAGTCTAAAAGTGAACTGGTAACCCATATGACATATCTCGATTGCCTAGTAACCTAGCATACACTCTTTAGCATTTTTACGGTACATGAGTATATCATTTACCACAGTCTAGTGACTTCGACCAATGGTTAAAACGACTATTTTTCTTCCATGCCCACAGCAAAGCAGATATCGGCTTAGAACAAGTCATAGCATACACAAGACTTCCAATGGACGAAGCATATGAAACTCGTCTTGTTTCTTCAATCTCACTAAGTTTCTAAAAGACACTTATCCTGAGATCAACAACTCCATGTCGAATGAGTCAAAACCCTTGTCTTTGAATTTGTCATGCAAAAGTATTATAAGCACATCTTTTATGTAAAAATTCCTAAGATAAGCACAACATTCTTTTCCCGTGATCTCGACCAACTTTGATCAAAGAATGTTGCCAGCCTCTCATATTCTTCATCATTAACTTGACTAGATTAACCACGCCCTAACACTTGATGACATCTTCTTGTTGTTTCCAATCAATAGGATGTCATCTGCATAGCGTACCAAGAACATCACTAAAAAATCCATCATATTTCTCGTGCATATAGCCCTTGGGTTGTTCCATGCAGATGGTCTCCTCAAGACTTTCATTTATGGAAATTGTCTTGACGTCCATTTTCCATAACTTCCCAAACCTTGTAGTCGTGGGAAACTGATTCATCTAGGTTAGAAAATGAATCAAAAGACTCTTGAACCTATGAATCTCCTACTTTGTGTACCAACCTCCCACTACAATTAGATCTATAATATTAAGTAAAGAAATAAACATTGATGATGAAATTATTCCTTGTAATTTTTTCATCTTGGAATTTGGTATTGTGATGCCTCTTAATTACTCGAGATCAATCTCTCTAGTGGGTTTATGGTTCCTCACATAGGCTATTCAAAGAACTTGGCATTTGTGCTAACAAATACCATCTTATCACGAATAATATAAAACTCATATTCGTTCATTTGGGATACTCTACGAATAGAAATACATCAGTACATGACTCCAACTCGTTGGGATTTTCTCCAACACGTGTGTTGGGCAACCCCACACTTTGAGATGTGTTAGACTAGATTTACGTCCAGTCCACAACTCATATGGTGTTGTAGGTACGGACTTTGATGGTAAGTCATTCAATGTGTCGGTCGCTGTTTCCAGCGCTTGACCCTAAAACAAAATAGGTAATTGAGCATAAGTCATCATAGATCAAACCATATCAAGAAAAGTTTGATTTCGCCTTCCAAATACCTCATTCTATTGGCGTATACCCTTCTTTCGACCCCGATTTGAGGCCACCCACCCACTTTCCAATGTTTTGAACTCTCTCCCAAGTTAATACATATTTGAAAGACTTCTTATTATCTTCGTGGTAGATTTTCATCATGGCTTTGTGAATATTTGTCTTGCTTGTGCTGCTTGGCCATTGTTTCCCTTAATTGTTCTGGACAACGTAGTACTTGGAGATTTCCAAGCTCGCTCGATTAAAATGAGGCCGACTCTTTTTAAATGCACATTGGGGCCATTCTGGGTGAATCACATCGTATGATCCAGCAACTCTCTACCAAAATATCCTTGTTTTTTTTTTCGATGACCGAATATTCGCTTGTAAAGACATGCACCTCGGCGATCTGTTTCTTTTCGTCGGGGGTGTATATCGCTCGCATGTCGCGTGAGAACGATTCATCGGAAAGTTTGATGTTGTCAAACGCTTGGATACGAATTTCGGGGACATATGCACTTTTTGTCGTTGACTAGTGGGGAGCTGACGACTGGGTAGAACCTGGAGTGACTTCTCCAAACAATATATTATTTATATCGAATGGAGGAGTAGCATGATGACCAGACCAAATTTGACCATATTTTTCTGTATTAATTATAAAATTGGAGACATTATTCACTTTAGGTGTTTTTTTATGCATAAACTAGGCAATTGACAGCTGAAGCGAAAATGGAGAAACCAAAGAACATATGCACATATACGTTGGTCAAGACAAGGGTGATGAAGAGCAAAAAGAGACAAAGACTATGAACATATAATGAGAGAGAGAAGAGAAGTATCAACAAGTAGACAAAAAGGGTCTAGAGAAAGGTACAGGATTAGAGGATTTGAACACACAATTCAGACACACTGGAGGGGACGTCTAGGACCTCCCCTTTCTCTGCACTCCACACACGAACACTATCTACCTCTACCCAGAACAGAGCTTGAGAAAGTAAGCAATAGGTTAGACATTAGGAACAAAGCATCTTTTATTTTTGGTAGTGAAACCAGGCAGCCTGTTCAGGTTATTGGCCTAATTTCAGGATATTACTTCTTTTGGGATCTGTTGATATTTTAATGTTTAGAACATGCTGTCATTGAGAAACAAGTTATCCTAATCAAAGATATTTTTGTTTCCCACTTTCCAAGTACTATTAGATTAGTAAGTGGTAAGGAGGGTGTCGATCACATAGAGAAATTGGGTAATTTCATTAAGAGATGGGTGAACAATGTAAATAAAAGTGGGAACCTAACTAACTAGCAAGCAAGGCAGGGGAAAGACACTAGACATGCAAAACTTTCAAAGGAACTATCCAAATCAATTTATTGCTAAAACTAAATTAATTAGAGTTAACTAAACTAAGTAATGAATAGCTAGGATTAAATTAAAGAAGGCGTCTAAAAATAATATTTGCCACAGACTTGCCAAACTAGTGTAACTGAAACGAAATCAAACAAGTCAAATAATCAGACAAAATGCATTAAATGAGGTTTTGCCATTTCGGGAAATGTTGCAGATTGGCCTAACAGAGCAGCGATCCCTTACTATATTTTTGTCTATGTTTTTCTCTCCTTGTTTCCTAACACCTAATAAAGAAAGCAAATATTATTCAAAGATATCCTACACAACCTAATAACTCTGAAAATACTGGAAGCATCAGAACTCCATTCGTATAAAACATGCAGGTGATCAGAAAATGGTCGGAAAGCTTGAAATCTCTAACTACGTAGCATCAAACTGGGCAAGCTAAAACTATGTACAGGAAACGAAACTGTCATCTAAACTATTGTTCATCACCACTTACAGGAAAATAGAACATTGCAATAAACTAAGAAAAAACTAGCAGAAAACAACCATTAAATGTTGCAACTCGTGAAATGAACTTAAAACTGAAATAAATGCTTTTTATATCTAAACTAAATATGAATCAAGACATGAAATCAAAATCATCACCAAAAACATGGAACTAGGCAGAACGCAGATGATTAGCCCAGATAACAGCCGTTAATTCCGGTTAAAAGTGCACAATTGTTGATAAAATCTGCATAAGAAGGTGCGAAGTTAGTGCAAAAAGCTGCAAGGATCGAGGCGGGATGAGGGCAATTTGGCTATGGGAGTGGGAAGTAAACTGAAAGAAGAAGACCATGAAGTAGCCCAAAAGGGGCATGTACAGGATGCAGTCAGAAAGCCACGCGCATACTAGAGGAATCAGCCTAAGGAGTAGGCAGATTAGTGGGATGTGAAGCAGCTGATTAAAGCTTCATCCTACCCGCTATATAAAATGCAGTGGAGGTGCAGAGAGAAGGAATTCCGCTTCCCGACCTCAAGTCTGATCCTTCACACACCTCTGTACGCTAAGAATAGAAGGCTGGAATGGAGACGACATGTAAGAGCACCTGCCACAAGTCAAGCCTCATTTTCAGCCGAATCACATGATCCGACCATCATCCACGCCACAGCTCCGATCTGCCTAGCTAGATAGTGTTGCATCTTATTTACTTTTATATTTTGAGTGGAACCAACAAACAATCTTAGTTGTATTTTCTTACTGACTTGTTGTTCTAAGTTTAAGTTGTGTTTGAACTTTTATCTTTTTTTCTTAATCGTAAGATTTCTGCAAATATTTCTAAGTTATCTAGCTTAATTAATCTTATCGCCTGAAATCATGTTCTCTTTGAGTTTTTATTTCCGTTTAAACGTGTTTGTAACTAGGATAGAAGGTAGGTTTATCATTTCAGTTCTAATTCAACTTTATTTTGGCGTAGAAAGTAGGTAAGTAGGACGTTCCATTAGGCTAGTTCGAAGGCGTTAGATTTACTTCTTGTTGTAGTTTAAGTTGAGGAAGTCCCGCCCGAGCAGTTTCAGACGAATTTCAGTCTTCCAGCTCTGCAAACGCACACCTACACCCTCATACCAGCCTTCCCACGGTATGAGTTTCCATCAAGCGGGTATACCGCAAACCAACAAGGAGGGGTCCGCCCGTTCGAAGATACCGATAAAACATTTTAAACCATACCACATTCCAACTACGCCCGCCAAACTACAAGTCCAAGGTCACAACTAATAATTGCAGTACCAACCACGGTCTGCAACCCGCGACGGGCCCCCACCAAGAACCACCAACAGGCTAGCACGAGCCATATAGGCCAGACCAACCCTTGTGCATACGCTGGCCAATTGCTCCAAGACCAAAACCCCAAGGACTGTCACACGACACCCGACGCCCGACCCCCACTCCGATTCCATGAATTGCCTAGTGGGCAGGGCGAATTTAGGCCCCGCTCTGATTTCAGATACCACTCCTAAGGGGCACAGAGAGCACATGTACGTACCAGCTGATGTCGCCCGTATTCCAGCATTAGGACGTAAATGCCATCATGGAAAATATCGAGCACACACTTGAACACCAGTTTCGGATAAAATCAGGACAAGAATCAGCCGCGCTTGCCAACAGGACGCCCCGCCATGTTCTTCGGCCCAACTTGACGGCAAGGCTGTTTTCGCACCCGGAGCTATTGATATTGATCCCGCCGAAGGGAAGTAATACCGGGGCGTATCAGCAAGGACCATGCGCGAAGGCGACAATAGGAGGTGGATGCAAGAGATAGGGTACGGGAGAAGCGACGGGCGCGAAAAAGATAGACGCGCGGCGCACGCGCACGAGCTTTGCACACAGGTGTTGGCGCGCTAGCGCGAGCAGGGCCAAAGAATGGGATGGGAATGCGCAGTTGATTCGGGACGGGAAGAAAGCGAATAGAAGACAGCCTTCGGTAGTAGAGTCTTTTTAGTTTTGTTTTAGGAGTCTCATGGCTATCTGTATAAGAGATAATCAATTTTGTCTTCATATTTATCTTTTGTGTAATGGATAGCAATATATCTTGAAAAAAGATATCGTGTCTATCCTTGTTAGTAGATCGAGTCGTAGTAGGAGTTGGAGTCTTTGATTTTAACAATAAATACCTCTCTTGAGGTTAGAGAGAGGGATGTGCAGGATTACGGGAATCAACATGCCTTGGTATTTGGCTTGGGTAGGAACTCTGCAAGAGGGCGACTTTCCGTATTCCAACACTAGTATTTGCACTTCCCTTATCATTCAATAAAATTATCATGTGGTTTGTTTCTTCTTTCAAAACCTTGCTCTCAATTTATATATTTTAGCATCCACTCTCTTTACTCCATATAAGTAGCCCCCGGCAGTGCGACGGGCAATGGGTGCACGCAGGCCGCCAGCAATCCTCGGCACCAGACACTTCAGTGCGCATCACCAGATGCGTTGGTCAAACAGTGGGAGCCGACGGGTCTGGGCGGCACTGCGCAGCAACACTCGGCACTGGCACACAACAGTGGCACCCAGCAGCAAAGCCCGACGACAGTGGACGGCGAGTTCACGACGGTGGCAGCGGCGATTCCGATCAGTGGAAGACACATTGACAGCGGCGACATGAAATTGATTTATGGATAAGATTGGGCAATCCTATCCTAAATCTAGCAAATCCTATTGAATCTAATTTGTTTAGGTTTGATAAGATTTGGATAAGATTTTCTATACTTATTTAAACAAAATATATTCTATTTAGATTTGTTCAAATATTGTTAGTTTTTCATTATTATACTTTTGGATTATGGTTTCCATGTAATAGGTTGTAATTATCATTTTATTTGGTATTTATCCTTGATTTAAGTTGATTATCTGCCTATGTGCTTATGTGATAATTATGTGAAAAAATCATTTCCTCAAAAATGACTAAGTGATAATTATAATTATATTTATTCCTTCAAATGTTAAATATTGAATTATATATGATCTTCATAAATTGGTTTATTTGTGAAGTGATTTTCTTGGGGTCCCCGACCACTATAGTGGCGGTTTGATCATTGAAGTATCATAAGCTCACATGGATTAAACTTCGGATGATAGTTGTATAATTTATATATGGTCGTGCGACCTCCCACAGGAGGAGTACTAAAATGGAAATGAATACTCTTGATGCTAAATTTATGGTACGAGCTTAGGCACATAATGGCAGCCATGCTACCATATTAGTCTCTGGTCTATATGGTCAAAATGTGTGGCCAGTAAAAACTTGTTTATATTATGGAAGTCATGCTACTCTAGTAGTCTTTAGACTATCTGCTGATAAGAATATATGTGAAATGCATTAAATTGTTTTGTGGTATTTTGCGATTAAAATGTGTTGAGCATGTTTATGTGGCAACGTGTTTAAAGAATGTGTAGTTTTAATTTCTTCTAAGCCCCTTCATTATGTCGTTTTTTTAGTCTTTTCATTTATTCTCAAAAACAAACTTGATTGACAAAATTATTGACTAGTTGGAGGATGTGCCTCAAATATACATAGTCAAACAATGTTTAGTGTTCATTTCTACTCATTTGTAGGTAGTGGATACGAGAGCCACTAATCACGTTTATTTCAATTTCTCTGTATTTTGGGAAACAGGGAGACTATGTGGAGGTGAGATCACTATCCATTTGTGTGATGTTACTCATGTAACAGTTGTTGCATTGGGAGTCGTGGTTCTTTATTTTCGTGGAGACAAAATATCAGTATTAAATTATGTTTTATTTGTGCCATTGTTTAAAAGAAATCTAATTTCATATTCAAAACTCGTTTGGTTGGATATTCAATTTGTTTTTATAATACTTGCATTATCAAGAAAAAAGATTCATTTATCTAACCAGCACAATGGAAAAAAGATTTATATACTATAAGGAATGCACAACTCTTGCAGCACCAAATTGAATCCAATAACTTATCAACTATCTTTAGAAAGAGGCAGTCTCCTAGTCATTTAATGAATGATGAGTACTTGTGGCTTCTAAGATTTGGACATTCTAACCTTATGATACTTTGGGGGTTAGTGAATCTCGATTCATTTAAGAATCTACAAGTAGAACTTTTTAAAACCCAAGAATTCACATTGGAAGGTAAGATGACCAAGAGATCTTCTAAAGATCACAAGGCGCAGGGTCAAATAAGTACTAAGAATTCATTCTTCCTGATGTATGTGGTCTAATGTGTACTTAGACTAACTTGTGAGAGTTGGTGTTTTCTTTGAGATTACACCAATGTTAAGATACGTCTGTTTGATACATCACAAGTCCTAATCCTTTGAGAAATTCTAAGGATTTAGGATACTAGTGAAGGCGTATCATAGTAAGACTATCAAGTGTTTATGCTCTGATCATAGAGGAAAATATCTCATTCGAAGTTCTTGAACTAGTTATCAGAGTAGGAGTTAATCCTAAATGACTATGCCTAATATACCTCATATAAAATGGCAAAGCAGTATGGAGTAGTCAAAATCTTCAAAGATGATTCGATTTATAATGAGTTATTACCCAGTAGTTTATGATGAAGGATATGAGAGAAGTATGACACATCCTTGGAATCAAAGTGAACAGCAATCACAAGAAAATGATGTTAAGCTCATCTCAAGAATCCTACAACAAGACAATGCATTGGCACTTTAACATGAAAATTCCAAGAAAGGGTTCTTACCTTTTAATCATGGAATTTCCTTATCTTGGTATATGTGTCACACGACACCTAATGAGATTGGGAAGATGGGATGAGTTTCATATGCTTCGGCTGTTGAATGTCTCATGTATGCTATGATGTGCACTAGGCATGATACCTACTTTGCCACAGGCATGGTAGCGAGATATAAATCTAACCCTCGTCAAGGTCACTAGACTATAGTAAATGCATATGCTCAAGTACCATAACAGGACTAAGGAGCATAACCTAATTACAAGGCAGTCGAGCCATGCTCTATGAGTTATCGATTTAGTTTTAAACTAATTTTAAGATTCATGTAAATCTAACTTTTGATTATGTGTTCAGCAAAGGATGAAGAGTTATGTTTAGCAAATTGTGAAGCATGAAGGCATCACAAGCTTTACCATGAAAAGTAGATAGCTCAGAAGCTTCCTAAAAGGTGGTAAACATGGTTCAAAATATGTTTGTCGAGTAGAGTATTACAGTAGTAATAACTCGACATGGATAATTCTAAGGAATCATGGGAAAAGGCAAGACGTTGACTCGTCATGTGGAAAGAATGGGAGTACAAGTTGTACCAAAAATCTATTTTGAGTATAAGTGGGAGATAAGGCAGTTTTTCAATTTATTGATGTATACTCAAAAGCATGTTTTGAGTATAAGTGGGAGATTGTTAGGGTTTATATACTGAAAAACATGCTTTGAGCTGCTTTGTATTGAAAGCTTTATTTCTCAAGTACTGAGAATAAGTTAATAGTGTCACATGGTTTGCCTTTTGTAGTTATGGATGCTTATTCTTAAGCATATAATCATAAATTGAGCAAACAAGTCATCATTCTACATTGCAGACTGAATGGTAGATCCATGATTATAAAAGATCTTTCAGTCGGTTCCTTGTGGAAGAAAACCAAGTTCACAACCTAAATAGACATGGACAATCTATCGTGAAAGGTTGCAGTGTTGATTCGAAGTTTGCACGCCTATCTTAGCCAACTAATAATTAGGGCTGGCAATTTTCAGCACAACACGAAAACACGACACAAATCCGCACGAAATTAATGGGTTGGTGACACGATACGATAACTTTGGGTTCTTATCGTGTCGACCCAATAAGGACCTGATAATTTCGTGTTGGGTTCGGGTCGGATGCGGGTCGGATTCGTGTAACCCATTAATAATTAATATTATTATTTTAATTCTTTTATCAGTTTTTTATTAATTTATTAGAATAGCTAGACTGCTAGGGACGGGAGTTAGTTAGCAATTACTAATTAGATTAGATTTCAAGCTTTTAATAAATATTACATTAGTAATTAAGTCATTAGGTTTTCTTTTCACATTCCAAAGCGAAGCAGCCGCCCCTGTTCAGGCTCCACTTCTCCTCGGACCTCGACCGATTCCTTTCCATTCCGCGGCGTTCACGATGCCACGCCGCCGCCGCCGCCGCAACCACCGGTCCACCACCACTTTCACAGGTTTTGATTTCTTTTTTTCTTCCTTCCGCTACACGCATTTTCTTTCTGCTCCGTTTGAATGTATGCCTATTTGCTATTTATGTAAAGTTCTAGCCCTTTTTTTTAGAAATTAAATTGCGAGCCTTTTCTTAATTAAAAGATAAATTGCTAGCTATCTTTGAAATGAGCATCACATGACAGATTATTATTATTATATTTTTTGGATGTAACTATGGGAAAGAAAAAAAAAAACCCATCTCAAGTTTTTCGTATTTTAGTAATCTTATTTCAAAAGACTCTTGTTCGATTTTTTCATATTATTTAAGTTATTTTAATTTTATATCTCATATTATTGCAATTTTATTAGTTAATTATATTCCAAATCAATTAGCAATTATTATAATTAATTAAACTGAGCATGATAGAAAATAGCATCAGAATCACACTTATTCTACAATATGCTAAGCTCCACAGCCTCCACAACCTCCACTGTGTCTTCCACTTTTGCTATTTATTGAAAGCTTCACAGGTTAGCTTTCCTACTTCTTAACTAAATTGCTTATGCTTTGTTGTTAATTTCTTTTGTGAAATTATGATTATATTAATTGGGCAGGAGTTAAATAGCAACACGAGACCAAGTGGAGCTGGAGTTGAAGTTATTTTTGGAAGCTTTTGATG
>JAYDZE010567126.1:0-12184 GCA_034509125.1 Monilaria moniliformis
TTAAAATGACTTATCAAATCAACTACATATATGGACCAATGGTTAAAACCAAATATGAACCATTGGTCCATATTTTCTCTCCAAAATGGCATTCTAGTAATTTTTATGAAGACTTGCCTTTTATATATGTATATATATGTAGAACGTGCAATTTTGTTTCGTTTGGAGATTGAAGGACTCAATTTTAACGCAAATACGGCAATATAATTGCTCAATATATAGTTCCTAGTTTACAAGGAACCCAAACAGTCTCTAGTTTAAATTATATAATTTGATTGAGTCACCGTTAATTAAATAGTATTATTAAAATACAATCAATTCAAATGCAGATTAAATAAGAGCATAATAGTAATGAACAAAAGAAATTGCTATTAAATAAAAAATAGGGCTATTCATTCAAGACAATCACTAACACATATTTACCTTATCTGCACAAATTCATTAATTTCCACGTAGGCAGTTGACACTAAATAACATATCTGTAACTGTTAGAAGTGTGGGCATCTACGCTGTCGCTTTGGGTAGAATTATTGGTCTGAGAAAATCAGGCGAAGAAACAACCTGGGCTGGCAGTTCAATGCTCGCAAATGCAGCACGCATTTCTTATATTCCTTTTTCTCGCCTTCTATTTTATTACGTTTCCAAATATGAACCCTTATACACACTGTTATGGGAAAGTTTACCCATTATTATTTATTGCCAAGATTCCGATTTAATTATTTCCATAAAAAAGATTCAGTACGTTACTCAATTTCTGCCTTCCTTCTCTCTGTTAGCTGTTTGTGTTCTTGCTTTGCTGAAAATTGATACGGATTTGTGGCTAAATTCTCTTATTTCAAAGTGTATAGATTTCCCTGCATGTTTCTTGAAGTTTCCATCTCTGTTTCATGGGGGTTATGTATACATCGTCTCTTTTGATCAGAGTTCGTGATTCACTATGCTTGCTTTTGTTATTTCTTTGAGAAATTAGATACCCTTTTGTTAGTTTGTTGTAAAGTGTGAATCTTGGGTGGGATCAGGTGGAATTTCCAATAAGAAATGGCGTGCCACGCTGTGCAAATGTGGAGTTTGAGTGGTTTGGTGGCTGCTTTTCTTGATCTTACAATTGCATACTTGTTGCTTTGCGCATCATCTGCTGCTTACTTTGCGTCGAAATTCCTGGGGTTTTTTGGGTTGAATTTGCCATGCCCTTGTGATGGAATGTTTATCAATGTTACTAGTAGAAGTCTGTGCTTTAACAGGTTGTTAGTTGATTTTCCTATTCAGAAATTGTCAGATGTTCATCTCTCTGTTAGGCAGAAATTCCCATTTAGTAATTCCGTATCTCCCAGAAAGTATGATGGTAGTGTACTTGGTAATAACTGTGGTTATGGGATTATTGAGCTAGAAGGCGATGCATCTTGTGGTTCTTCGATATCAGATTCTAGGGGGTCTGCAGATGTGTTTTGGAGGGAAATTAGTTCACGGACTGGGAAGATTGATATGAAGGGAAAAGGGGTTTTGAGTTATAGGCCAAAGATTCGATTGCGTAGCCGGAAAGGGGTTCGTGGTCATGGGAAGAATTCATCTCTTTTGAGTTATGACTCTCCTTCTCATGAGGAGGTCTCAGATTCACAACATCATCTTCATTTTAACACGCATAAGAGGGGCAGCTGTTGCTCGGAAGATGGCTCGCTGCCGACTGATAATGCTGGAAATCATTATCTTGAATGTGAGTTATACCATCTTGAATTATGTTTAAGTGTCTTTCTGTACCAAGTTACTTATTCCAATTTTCAGTGGCAGCTAATGTCGAGATTTGTTGAAGAACCTGCTTTCTCTTGGTTGCTTGACCTTAACTAATTAAGATTAGTACAACTTATTGATGATTTTAAGAGTGCTGGACCTATATCTCCAACCACTGTACCTACTTGGATTTAGTAGATTGTCTACTTGTAGAATAATCAATGCATGCATTTATTCTATGTGACTTATCATTGCTCATTAGTAAAATCATTTAATGAGGGCCTATATTCCATGCTACATTATGAACAAAAGACCACTTGTAGGATTAGTGTTTATCAAGTTTGGGCCATCAGTTTATTGGATTATATTTTTTAATCTGATGTAACTTCATTTTCATCTTCTCGATCTATCACTCAATGTTTTACATGTACTTGGATGAATTTAGTCTTACAAACCTTTAACCATTTTCAGTAAGTTCTTTGAATCACTTGAAAGTTTAACCATTCCTTGACAAGATCACTGTTCTTGAGATGAAATAGGAGTAAAAGTAAATCAATTTGGTATAATTTCTATTTTTTGGATTTCATTCTGCCACCATCATTGGCTTAGTTAAATAGAAAATTAAATGAATTTGTTTAGATTATGAGCTAGCATTTGTATATCTAGTAAATCTATAAATCAATAACTCGCCACTAATATTGTATTTATTGCTAGTTTGAAATTAATGAATAATATTAAGCAAATCATCAAGACCTTTCTTTCTTTGTTTTCTTCAATCAGTGTGTAGCACAGCAAGAGCTTGGAATTTCTTGAAATACCTTCTAATTTTGTCACCAAGATTTGAATATTTTCATGAACTTCTTTGAGGAACTTGTTTTAGCATTCTGTTACCATTCACTTTTTCCAGAACTAAAGGGTGAGAATGGCTTTTGATGATTTTGCTTGACAAATCTGTGTTGATCTTCTTTCTTTGTTGCTTTTCTCGTTTTCCTTGTATTGTGAGGTTCTTAGACAATAAGTCACGAATAATACTAATGCATAGGTGTACCAAGAGCCATGAACTGCAATTGACTGATTAGAATCCAGCTTAGTTTGTGTGTGATGATTGGAGTGGAAAAAAGAGAAAAAATAAAATATAAAAATAAAGGCAAAGACACATATTTGCCCATTAGCCTATGGCCACTCATTTGAAGTAGATGTTTTATGCCCATTTGAGTGGTGAAGACCCATTTATGCCTTTTATAGAACATAAGTAAAAAATTATTTTATTACCTACCAATTTACATACAAGTCCTCTAAAATTCTTGAAAAATCTCATTGAATGAGTCAGTGGAAAAATTGATGGATTGACTGAGCCGGAGTGAAAAGAATGTATTCTGGTGAACTACAAGACGGGTGATATCAAAGTGGAACTAATGGCATCTGAGAAGATCATTTATGATTTCCTCATGTTATGTGTTAGGGTATTGATTTCTGTGGTGTTTTCTGAACTGACTGATGTGTTTGGTGAAAACTATGTGGCGTAAGCTGCAATGGACCACAACCAAGGGTTAAGCTTTGTGTTCTTTTGTCCTGCTGTGAAACCATGGCATTATCCCATCTGTATATTGCAACTTTTTCTACCCTAGTGAAACTTTTTATGCCACATCTTCAACAAAGAAATATGCATATCAGTTCCAGTTCCCCCAATCACACCCTAATCTTATAATTCTCAAACTCCTTTTTAGAAGAACTCATTTTCAAGACCATGGTTTTCTTCTTCAAGCAGCTGGGCTTGTTGAGTGGGTGGGTGGGTGAGCACAGGGGTGATTCGTGTTGATGTGAGAGGTGAGAGGTAATAAGAACATAAGTGTGTTTATTGTTGTATGTTAAGAGCATGTTAGTAAATTTCTTAGGCAAATGAGTATAAAAACTTGATTTTATTTCACGTTTCCAAAAGCAGGTATAAAATTTCATTTTCTAAAAGTTGGCAAGAAACTTTCTTGCAATGTGAAAATCGGCATTTCCCCTACTCTGCATTATATTGTTTTCTGTTTCTTATCTTTTCTTTCCGATAGTTTAGGTTTAAAGAAGCATCTAATACATGAGATGAACATATTGGTTAACATAAAATCTTCTTTGACATTAAGTTATCACAGAATGCAATTATATAATGCAAATTTTTTGTTTATGTATTATCAAATCATCCTCATGCATAATCCTAAATTTATGGGTTTGAATTTAGATGATAAAGCTCCCAAGAAGATGAGAGGGAGTCTGAGGACTCTCAGCAGAGACGAGATGGATTTGTCCCCTGATGAAGATATGCACATGAAGGAAAGCGTGCTATCTGGCGAAGAGCGACAATATGATCAGCAAGAGGTTCAAAGTTGTGGTGGATATGAGAATTTTAAAATCAGGGTCTTAGAACAAGCACTTGAAAGAGAACGTGCCGCTCGGGCTTCCCTTTACATTGAGCTTGAAAAGGAGAGAAGTGCTGCTGCTAGTGCTGCCGATGAGGCTATGGCTATGATTTTGCGTCTGCAGGAGGAAAAGGCATCCATAGAAATGGAAGCTCGGCAGTATCAGAGGATAATAGAAGAAAAGTCCGCTTATGACGATGAGGAAATGGACATTCTCCAAGAAATTCTTATGATAAGAGAAAAGGAGAAACTCTTTCTAGAAAAGGAAGTTGAAGCATATAGGGAAATGGTTTCTCGAGGGAACGAACAATCAACTGGTGATTGTTCAGATGGAAATGATGCTACGCAAATATTTAGTCCTCTAAATGATCCCAACGATGATCCAGTTTTATTTCAGGACCAGCTTCCTGCATCTTCTGATGAGAAGGTAAAAATGGAAAATAAGTGTGGAGACGATGTTTTTGTGAGTCAATTCAAATATAAACCTGCCTTTGGAATAGAATCACCATTTCAACCCTATGACGAACAATCTTGCTTTGAAAGACTTAAAGACTCGATTGAAAACTCTGTTGATGTATCAGTCTGTAGTACTCTTCAGAAAAAGGATCTTCATGAGGTTAAATCTCATGGTGAAAACATACCATTGACGCCAACAGCCATCCCCTGCTATACAAAAGAACTTGAGAAAATTCAACAGTTGAACCAAGGGCATAAACTTGCAGACAAGATTATTAGAACTTGTTATGAAACCAACAAAGGTGATCTGAATTATAATCCAAGTCTGAAGCAGCAGGACAAAGATGTGCCTCTTGGATACTGCAGTTCATGTGATCCAACACTAGATAAAGTTCCTCACGATGTTAATGTTATTGGTGATGGCATCAACCTCCGCAGTGAGGCAACTGCAGATAAAGGCGAGCAGCTTATGGTCAGTAGATCTCTAAAATTACGTGAGATGGACTGTGTTCAATCTGGAGCTGCACCAGAGAGGGTAAATGATTCTTTTGTGAAGAAAAGCAATCCAGAGGTACCTAGTTGTCTTCCACCAATTGGCCAAAGAGGTTCTCAGAGCCTACGACGTAGTTCCATGTCGGCCTTGGATACTGAAATGCTAAAAATCGACAGTGAGATCGTTCAACTTCAAGAACGCTTAAAGCTTGTTCAAGAAGGAAGAGAGAAACTTAGCTTCTCTTTGGAGAACCGAGAAACTAAAAATTTACAGTTGAAAATTTTGGAGGATATAGCATGGCAGATTCAGGAGATTCGCCGCCTAACTGAACCTCAAAAGGCTGCAAGACAAGCGTCTTTGCCCCTTCCAAACTCTAAGGTGCCTCATTACTTTCTTCTGTTCATGTTCTGTGTTGCTGACTCCTCAAGAAAATGCGTACTTGATTTCTTCATCATTAATTTCTTGGTGAATGTTTTTCCTTTGGGTAATTGGATTTCCTTGGTGGTGTGATGAAATTTCTGATTTTTGTTTATATTTCTTTTTCACATAAAAAAATCTTTGCCAGAGACTGCAATAACTTAACTAGAAAAAGTATATTGTTGAATATACATATCTGAGAAAAAATAGTGAATGACTCGGTCTCTCCTTTAGAATTTACTGTTGGCTAACTATAAGCGGAACCTCCATTAAATATCTCGTTGGTTTCATTTAGAACTTGAAATTGTCAAATAGGTCGGTTATGCTATTTTAGATTCTTCAAAGGCAGGATTTTCTGGATTTGTGTTAAAAAATAGCACTCGCACTGCCACGTTGTAATGACATAACAATGAACTGCTTGAAACTTTCTTAGGGTGTTGCTAGAGAAGATTTTCATTTTGCCACTCGGATTATCTCTTCTCTTCAGAGTTGATGAGCATCTTTCAGGATGTACCTGACTGTGATTATTATCAATCGTAATTGATTTGAATTTTTTACACTATATAAACCTTGATTTACCAGTGTACGAGATGCTTCAGAACCAGGCTTCGTTGTAAGGCCTAATACTTGAATATACTATGAAATAAATCGACATCCCTAGCTTTCAGTTGTCATATGTAAAGGGTGGATTTTAATATTATCAAATGGACGAAACTTTAAACATTGGTGAGCGTATAATGAGATAGACTGAGCTTGAGTCTTAGTATCGGGCTTTTTTAGGTTGTATTTGAATGTGAAATTGTATGTTTTGGGATGAGATTTTGAAATTTGTTGTGTTTGTACTTGTTCTATTTTACAAATATCCATTGAAACATCATCACATGCATATTCGTGTTTTGATGGAAGAAATATGATAGATTCATATTAATACCCAGTGAGAATTATATTTAACATGAGAATTGAGAATTGAGAATGACACATAACACGAATTACGCATATATAAGCACAATATATTCCATGCCTAAGAAATTCGCGAATAATTCGCTACTAATGGAATTCGAACACTAATTGAATTCGAACTTAGGTGCTTATTTGCGAATTTTTTATGTATGAAATTTAACATGCTTATGAATAAAGAAAAAAAACAAGTATACACCATAATATTTTATATGTCACTCCCTCATAACATGTTTACCCGGATAATTTTTAGATTAGTAGATCCGTGACCTATTGCCATATTCTTCATACACTGTATTTGTGACCTACTGTCATATTGTTGATTTATTCATACTATTCATACATCTTATTCTTGATCTAATTGCCATATTTAACATATTGTTACACTTTATTCATGACATAGTATTGAATTATTCGTGACATATTCCTAATTTATTCGTGATATATTGTTGATTTATTCATATTTTATTTAACATATTGGTACACTTATTCATGACATATTATTGAATTATTCGTGACATATTCCTAATTTGTTCATGATATATTGTTGATTTATTAATATTTTTATTTAACGTGATTAAAGTTGACCCACATCAAAAAGCACTAATTGAACAAAATGAAAAATAGTTAAAACAAATATGATCCAACGTAATTATAAGTTGAACAAATAAAAAACAAATCGTGCATGATTATTGTGCTTTGAGAAAAAGTGAAGAAGAGATTTGATTTAAAAAACAGATAATTTATTAATAATACGCAGCCCTAGTAAATGAAAAAACTAAGTTCATCAAGATCACATATCCATAATGTAAGCATATCACGGTTATTAATAAACTAAATTACTAAATTACTTTGTTAACCTTATAATTAATGCTTTGAAGCAAACGATCCGAATAACTACTAGCCACAAGATCAATTTTATACAGAGTCTTGATTCATTCTCATTTCTAACAACATTTTATATATATAGTGGTTAGTTATTATGAGTCTCCTTATTATTGTGAGGCTGTGAATCAATTTTTGTTAGTGCACTGTATGTATAAAATTACTTAAAAGGTGATGAATCTATTGTAGATCTGGTTCTTAGTTTATATTCTGAAAGTTGTTTTTATTTTAGCTGCTCTCTCTATATGCATATGTATATGTAATATCATTGGCAGACAACGATGTGTAGCTGTTCATAGATGAATTCAATAAGTCAGGAAAAAGTCCCTGGCCGCATTACTAGTTGGGTCTAGATATTGTCTTGGTGACATGATTTTTGCTAATTAATATAGATGTCTTGATAGCGCTAAATTCATCATCTGGTAGGGTTTATCCAAGAGAAGGAGAAGCAGGAGTGTCTCTTCAGGATTCCAGAGGAGCTCCGAAGGTTTGATATGAAATGTGAAACAAGTATTGAATTCCAAATGACATTGGACTGGTTTGTTGGTATAAAGATGTCACCGAAGTTTCATCCTCGTCTTTGCCAGGATGATACGGCTGCATGGAGCTGTTTGTTCACATGATAAAAGTGTAGGATCTAAAACTATAGACGATGCTTTGAGAAGTTGCCCCAAATATATGGAGTATATGGAATAGAAAATTCTCCAGATGCAAACATCAAGGTTATGGATTCAGGGTAAAATGGTAGAAGATGGAAGAACACTTGTTTAACATGCAACATTTTTTATTTGCAGTAATGCATAGCCATATTCACTTTGTAGTAAGCTTATGTGAATAAGAGTTTCTATTTTGCCCCTCTCTTAACCCTTTTGAGTTACTAACTTGAGTTTTCTTAACTTTACATCGTGAGGTCTTAGGTGGTTCTGGGTTGGAGTTTGATTCTATTATGTTACTTTAGACTTGGATTTGGAGAGCTGGTTGTTTGGGAATCTCTCTTTGACGTCAACTTGGAGATTTTATTGTTTTTTTTTTTTTTTTTGTCAAAATCCCCAACTCCATACGCGATTTGCATTGGGGTTTAAGGAAGAGTAGCATTTGAGGTGTTACAGATGTAATCTGTTCTTCTGATCTCTGTTTTCTGGTATAGTGATGTACTGATATACTAACAATGTCAAGCACACACACTACCCAAAAGGATGGGATGGGATCAGATGTTGTAGCTACGCAAGTGCACCTTCTGGTTCTGGTAGGCAGCCCATGGCAGATCAAAGTACAACGGCAGCTGCGGCACTGTCGGCCCATTAAGAAACTAGGTTTTATAGGCCCAAAAACCAAAGGCAGTTTGTTGCGGCACTATAAATTACACACCACACAACACTGAAATTTCAGCTCTTGTGCCTTCTGCGTTCCTCTCTATTCGTCTTTGCAGTCTTTCTATTTTCTTCTGTACGTCTATTTATTCTTGATATTTTATACCATATCTCTCTTTCTTTCTTTCTTTATATTTTTGGCGTAATTTGTCCTTTTCATATTATTTTGCGTAACTGTTGGTTGAGGGTGATGGTGATTGGTGGCAATGATGCTAAAAATAAGGCTTGTTTCTCAAAACATTCGCAGTGGCCGCCTAAGTGCTTTCGCCTTCGCCAGGCTTGAGAGCTTATGCTGCTTTTTTCCTTCCTTGGATGTCTGAGCCACCTTTCACATTTTCCGTCTTTTCACTTGTTTTGTTTCTAATAGATAAATTTAAATTTAAATTTATAGAAATTAATTAACCCTAACTATATGAATGCACCAAACATCTGGATGTATAGAAATCTTTTCATTATTTTTCTGTATTATTATTATTATTAAGACCCTAAATGGCAGTTCGTTGATTTGTTAGTTCTCAAATCTTCGTCGGGCCGGCCACCTGCGTCATTGGGTCGGGCGGCCCGATCTTAAATTTTCGCCGGCCGAATTTCGGGAACAAAATAAATAATTGTGATGAAACACTTATCAGTGTAATAATCGCAGAAAAATTTGGGTAGAGTGTTTGTAGATTTGGATGGTCATATTTGGCAAGTTGGTTCATTTGATGCTTACAACCACAACCATGAGCAGAAATTGAATACCATTTTCATCTTATGAAAGGAGTTGGGAATCAAGCTCATAAATGTTGATAGGTAGAGAATTGAAATATTACATTGTAACAGACACAAAACCATAAGAAGGAAACAACAGCTCTTGTGGGATATGAATGAAAAAATGACCAATTTGTTATCTCCAAACTACATGAAGGAAACAACAGCTTTATGTACAAAATCAGAGCAATATAATTGTAGCCATTTTTGAAAAAGTCAGTGCAACATAGTTTGGCGCATAAAACTTCATTTCCAGAAATAGGTCTAAACCATCTTTGAATTTGATTGAAATTATTCCAACTTCTAAGATTTTATTTTTCATTCAAATTAACAATTCAAAAAGACAATTCGAGAAGAGGAAATTTCCAAACATAATGAGCCAACACGTAAATAGAAATCTCAACACGCAATCCAAATCGAAATTGTTGCCGCAATCTCCATCAATCAACTACAGATTGTGGAAAACCAAAATAACTAATAGAAAAACTCATCTATCAAGGAAAAGGCTGGGTAGCGGGGCGTGCGGCGCAGCGCCGAGACTGCTCGTCGGAAAAGAATGGAGGAGGTCTTAGGGATTTTGGGTTCGACAATCGGCACATTAAGCAGGAAAGCAGAATGCAAAAATGCGTTTTTTATTCTATATTTGAGACTTTGTGGGATGCTGAAAGGGAGACAGTGTGGGCTACTGAAAGAGAGAAAGATAAATGGATTATGAGCTAAAGCCCTAAAGTTTTGGGCTCACATTGGGTTTTACAAGATGAACATTTAAAAATGAGGGGATATAGTACAATTGTACCCCCTTTGTTCTGGTGTGGATACGCCATAGGTGCAGAGTACACATTGTCTTTGTTAGGCAGGGTTCTACACTAATTGTATTTACACTTTTTTAAATGCCAACCATTGTAACATGCTCGAGATCAAAATCGATTGCACATTTAGGCCATGTTTCGTACATGAGATTAAGCCAAGATTAGATATATAATTGTGATGAAACAGTGTTATAAAGGTGATTTGTACTAAGATTGTCAAAAGGCATGCTTGCGCCCTGTTCTCTCAGCTCGTCTATGCTCACGTCAAAAACACTGTTTCGCCCAACGCCACCGCCACATTCGCCTCACCGCTGCCCTCGCCTTCCTTTTTTTGGAACTTTTTTCTTTGGGATTGAATTGTGATATGCATAAAAGAATAATCTTGTTCGTAGAATCTTGAAATGGTTTTTGAAGTTTATTTTGTGCTTTCTATATGATTATTTTTGGCGACAATTTTAAGAATGATAAAAATGTAAATAATGAACTATAAAAATAGTCCGTGGACAATTAAATTCTCGCTTTGCAGTTTTTCTTGAATTTTATTAGCAAGGATACTCCCTAGACCATGGTGAGTAATATCATTTGAGATTTTTTTACATTTATTCGGACAAAATGCCTTGTTTGTCATTTTCTTCCTCGTTTCTCTTTCACACACACTTCTCTCTTCCTACATGGAAGATAATTTAAGGTGCAGACGAAATTTACAATCCTGAACAGAAATTAGGAGGCGGAGTGAAAATTGGGCGAGAAATTTCTTGAACCATCTTATTTAAAATCTTATACTGATTAATTACATTTTATGGAAGCTTTTCTTATCTAAATGGACTTTTCTTACTTGCAAACAGATCATATCTAGTTATTTAGAAAATGTGATAGAAACTTGGATGAGTAATGCATATAGTTTTGGGATGATCATATGGGTGAGATAGTATACTCTGCTTATTCACAAATTCCACGCACCAATACTATAAAAAATGAAGACAAAACAGTCTACTCCAGACAATGCTTTTTAGAGAGAGAGAGAGAGAGAAGCGAACTATCTACTTTGATTATTTCCATCAGTTCCGACCAACACTGCCACAAATTTCATTTCCAAACAAACCAAATTATTCAAACACGGCAAACCTGTAAAGCAAGAAACTTTTTAGTTACATAATTCTCGACCATGTTCTTCTTCGTTTAACATCCTGATTCTCATCTCAATTATTATGTTTTTGATGTCATTAATTATCCAAATAGTAAAATTCTCCTTTTTTGGCAAATAATTTGAATATTAATAAAATTATGATAAGCTCAAATAGAAAAAAATCTTGAAAGGAAGAAGAAGAATGGGGGGAAATTTATTTTGTAGAAGAGAGAGAAAAAAGAGAGAGAGAGGAGAGGAGAGAGAATGCAAGAAGACTGTGTGAAAGAGAACAGAGAAAGAAAAAGATAAAAAAATCATTTTATTCGAAAAAAATGCAAAAGGATTTCAAACAATATTATCCTCGTTGTCCAAAAACTATCATTGCTAATAAAATTCATGAGGAAGCGCAAAAATGAGAATGCAATTATCCATAGACTATTTTTGTAGTTCATTCAAATGTAAATTTATATCATTGTTTATAATGTTGGTTTTTATCTTATCTATCAAATAATAACATAATTTTATCTTAATTTTAATCTTAAATTTTATCTCAGTTTTAATCTTATTTTTTTTATCTTGTCATATCTTAACATACTTACGAAACGAACTCTTAGAATTCATTTGTCAAATTCTTGCATGTGCATAAGAAATAGATTAAAAGATGATAATGAACTTATCAATCCAACGGAGCTTTGTGTTAAGGGCCCGTTTGGTAGCCTAGATAAGATAAGATGAGATAAATTAAGTGAGATGGGCTTTAAGATTAAAAATTACTGTTGAAATAAGATAAGAGT
>JAYDZE010567137.1:0-12184 GCA_034509125.1 Monilaria moniliformis
TGAATCAACTATTCAAGAATAATTTTCTCTATTTCAATTGACCGATTCGTAGATTTTTGTCGGCGGAATTATCATAGGAACAATTGCAGCATTAGAAGAGAAAATGAAAATCATGAGTGTCGGGTCGTTATAGTGCCGACACGATAACGACACAATACAATAAGGTCAAACCCAAACATGTTACAGTAAGGAAACTCTGGATATGAACATGAACATGATTTAGTTCATATAGACATGTACACGACACAAACATATTACTGATACAATACGGTTCGATCCGTGTTAACGTAACATAATAGCTACATGATAGTGATACAGCACGATTGGAACCTGATTTTGCACGATTAAAATGTTTTCATAATTGCAGTAATTATCCACACCATTCATTCATTCAAAGCCACCAAAATACACAATAACAATTGTTGATGGTGCAGTGGTTGGACGGACTGACAGAGAGACAACGTGACTGAGTAGACAATGTTGCGGCTGAGGGTGAGGCGGCTGGACGAAGCGACGACGTGGCTGAGCAAAGTGCGACACGGTTGGTTGAGCGACGCCGAAAAGGAGCAGTTGAGGCTGTTGGGCTGTGCGACAACGCTACATACTACATTTGAGACTTGAGACCAGCGCTACTGTTGTGCCGTCTCTCTCTCTCTCTCTCTCTAGTGAAGACATGAAGTTGGTGGTGGTCGTGAGTACGTGTCGGGGGAAGAAAAATTGGTAAGGAGAAAAAAGGAAAGAAAAATTGGTGGTGGTCGTGAGTACGTGTCGGGGGGAGAAAAATTGGTAAAGAAAAAAAATTATACATTACGACCGAATTTTATGTAATATAAATAAAAGGAAAATAAATTGATTATTTGCGACCGGATTACTGACCGATATATCTACCAGCCGATAACTAATTCTTATTAGAGAAACCGTCGCTAAGCCCGCGTCACTAACGCCAACTCCTTTTACAATGTTAACAGAAGTTAAAATTGTACAAAAGGTCACAGTTGAGTATTTTTTGTGAACTATAATAGTATGAGTTATTTTGGTCCCAACGCAATAATTTGCATTTTTTTAGGTATTTTTTCATAGCGAAAATGCGAGACTTCGAGTGACGAATTTCCTTCGTCTAAAATAATTACGCCCCTTCCCCCACCCAAAAAAAAGGAAAGAAAATAATTAAGGCCTAAAATCATACTCCTCGGCCCAAATGTTAGAGCCCAAAACTTGTAATTGAATAGAAACCCCCGACCCTTCAGCCCATAATTAATTTCTTATCGATTAAAATAACTTTCCTCCAAAGACACTGTATTGGATGTATAAAATTATTGAATCTGTCGTTGAATTTACTGCACTCAGAAAATGAAATTTCAGCTTCATCCAGCAAAATGGTGTGCATCCATCGTAGATTCTCGCGATCTAAGAATTTTGAATGATACTAAGAGTACTAACAATAAGAAGCATTAAATTAAATTTAGATAAAAATCAGCATCAGATTAAAATCCTCATGTGAATGATTTGTTAATTACTGCTGAGAATATTGCCTAATCTGGGGTGCAGAATATATTATGTGATATTCTGAAGCCGAGGTGAGAAGAGTTTCCTCTCAACTTATTTTAATTGGGTTTAATGCAAATTAAATTTCCCCACCAAAAGTTAAATTAAATTAATTTAGGCGCCACAATGTACAATGTTCCCGGAAAAGGGGCATGTGGAAAAGAAACGAGGGAATCCTAATTATAGCATCCAGTTAATGAAGCCTGAAGCTAATTATAATGACTAAAATATTAAATTTAATAGTATATTTTATTTTTGTTTGGTTTGAAAAGGATTTGAATATACAAGAAATCATAAAAAATTATTTGCAAAAAATTAATGGAGTCCTCCCTAATGATACTTGCATGTTGACAGCCGATTTAATAGGCATTAATTTTCTTAATCCTAATTATGACGCTAAATGCCCCATTCCACCCTTTCTCGCTTTACCGTTTTACCCCTTGCTAATTATTTCACAAACTTATTAATTTAAAGTTTTAAAAAATTTGATCATTTTAAGCGCCATAAGTTTCATGTATGTATAAATAAATATACATAATAAGATATACCATCATAATCATAATAATTCTATCAACATAAAACAGTAACATGTAGTGGCGGATCTAGAACTGACAAATGTAGGGGGCGTAATTAGTTGTATTAAACTAAATTTTTCAGTCATCTTCTTTTTTGGGACGGGCCGACAGCTAACGGAAGGGGCGACCATGGTGGTTTTCTGGCCAATGTATTGGTCAATTGCCCATAGGGGGGTCGGCCGCACCCTCCCGCCCCCTGTATACGTTGCTGGTAACATGCATATTAAAATAATTATAAAAATCCCCCCTCAAAAGAAAATAATTATAAATTATCATCATCATTATTATAATTAATGTAAAATATATGTTGGCATAATATATTGTTGTTTTGAAAATCGTAATACATCTACAAGCCAAAATACTACTTTATGATACAAAAAACAATTAATACTTTTTTTTTATAATTAAAATAATGAGTTAAACAATGCTACTTTAATTTGGAATGATGATTTGTATATAGATAAAAATAAGAAGCTGAGGAAGGCAAGGCTTTCGGCTTGGAAAGAGCGACGTGTAATAACTGAATGAGAAAAAAGGAGAGGAGTAGGAGAAGAAGCCATGGATGACCACTAATATTCTGCAATCATCATCAATTTCACCACCTACCCATTTTCATTTTCTCTTTTTTTCATTACCACCATATATCCACGTCTATTTCCTTCAACTTTCTTCCTATATATAATTTACCCTGCATTCCCTCTCTTTCTCTCCCTTTCTTCTTCTTTCAAGAGAAAGAGAGAGAGAGAGAGATACACACCAGACATTAATATCTCTCTCACCGTTGAAACCTATGCCACATTAGGCAGCACACTTTTTTGACATTCAGATTGAGATTGAGATACACCTTAATCTCATCATCAACGGTATATATACACATTTATTTTCCAAATGCCAAATGCCAAATGCTATATGCATGCACACGAACAAAAACCATGCAAATTTTGATTCCTCAAATTTCTGATAACTTTTATTCTTTTTCTTTTTTGCAGCTTATGGCGGAAGGGGTGCTGCAATTCAATGTGGCGTCAATGGTGGAAGATGTGCTTCAGCAGCACGGAAAGAGACTCAGCGAAACCGATAATTTCGCCTCAAGAAGAGCTCAGGAAGCTTGTATGATCCATCTTTCTTAACAACAACTCCTCGTTCTTCCATCTTAATCTTGCATGACTTTTCTTGATCATTTATTGTGAAAAGGGATTGATCTTGATATGGTCAAATGCACTTTTCTTTTTTCTTTGGATTTTTCTTGAACCCTTAGTTTTGTTAGCCTAGGCCATGTGATCTGCAGATGCATTTTGACATAAATTGTTCAAGATATTGGTGTTAATTTTTTGTATGTAAATGCAGCATTGAGAAGATACGAGGCGGCAGGATGGCTGAGGAAGATGGTAGGGGTAGTTTTGGGAAAAGATTTGCCTGCAGAGCCTTCTGAAGAAGACTTTAGAATTGGATTGAGAAGTGGCATTATTCTTTGCACTGTTCTTAACAAGGTCCAGCCTGGTTCCGTCCAAAAAGTATGCCTAATTTCTCTTTAATTTAATTTATTTTAATTATAAGATTTTTGTTTCTCTATTTAATTATATGTTGATTTTGGTAATTTTTTAGGTAGTTGAAGCACCTGTTGATACTGTCATCATTCCTGATGGTGCTGCCCTCACTGCATTCCAATACTTTGAAAATGTGAGGAACTTCCTTGTAGCCATAGAAGAGATGGGGATTCCCACTTTTGAAGTCTCTGATTTGGAACAAGTATGTACATTCCATCAAACCTTTAACTAATACAATTACAACTGAATATATGACACAAGATCGTAACAAGTAGTGATGGATTTTTAGGGAGGGAAGTCATCCCGGATTGTGAACTGCATTGTCGCCCTCAAATCATACCACGAGTGGAAGCAGTCCGGTGGCAATGGGGTCTGGAAGTTCAGTGGAATCTCGAGGCCATGCACTGCTGTAGCCAAGCCTAATCATGCCAGAAGAAATTCTGATCTGTTCCTCAATTTTCTGTCAAGGAACTCTTCTTCAGCTGGTGATAAATCTCCTGATAGTAGCATCACAGATGACAACTCATCTACTGATCTTAGTGAAATGGTTTGTTGTCTTACTATTTACTACCAGAAGGAACATTTTTTTTTTCTTTTCGTGTGTGTGAATTTTTTGCTGTAACATAAGATATTTGGCATTCCAAATTGCAGTGCGCGTCTCCTTCGTTGCAAAGGCTTGTGCGCGAGCTTCTTTCTGATAAAAATGCAGAAGAAATCCCTATTGTGAGTGATAGATTGATAACATATCCTACCTCTGCCCTTTTGGAGCTTGCTAATTCTCTTTCTGGTGTCTTGTTTCGTTGCGATGAACAGATTGTGGAGAGTATAATAAGTAAAGTTAAGGAAGAGTTCGAGCGCAGGCTGGAAAGGCAAACTAAAATGGTAAACCTAATGTTTGCTGAGTTTGGAATAACTGGATGTTTGGTCACAATACTTTTTGAAACAGGAGAGAGGAAACATTTTTTTTTTTTTAAAGGGATTTTTGTTTTATTTATGGCACGACAGATTCGCACAAGTTTGCAAGATAAGGGCGTTCCAACGGGTGAGGAGAAGAAGGATGCCTATGCAGAGGTGGGATTACATTACTTTTGAGTATGCATTTATTTAGATGATGTTATATTTCTTAATCATATCAAACATGTAATGACTTATGTTGTCTGTCATATAACACCTTAATCATAATCAAAGACTAAAATGAGACACTTGACAGATTGGAGCAGCTTCACAGGATGAGAGCGACTCAACCTCGTGCATGAGTTTGGAGATTGAGGTCTGATAGCTTTTGGTTTTGTATCCCAAACCAAGCATTTTGAATGATGGTTTTTAGATCTTCATTACATTGCAATGACTTGTGCTGTTTCTTGATGCAAGGCGACGTCAAATATAAGAAAAGCAGACGGTGGAGGTCGGAAAGATTTCTGCAATGTGGCTTCCGGAACCCTTTCCTTGAAGCAACAAGATTTCATTGATCTCCAGCACAGGACTGTAGAGGTATGTCATCTGTCAAAAAATAGTGTTCATCATCTCCGGATTAACAGCTTACACGAAGCCTATCTCAACACCTTGTAGGAACTAAGGAACATCCTCAACTCCACAAAACAAGGCATTCACGTGCTGCAGCTCAAGTATCAAGAAGATGTTGATAGTCTAGGTACAGACGGAGATGCCTCATTATACAACAAAGATTGAGACAAAACCAGATTATCAATGACTTAAAATTTGGTTTTTGGTGTTAGGTAAACAAGTCGTGCGCCTAGCTAGCCAAGCTTCTGGATACCAGAAGGTTCTTGAAGAGAACCGGAAGCTGTACAATCAAGTGCAAGACCTCAAAGGTGAAGGAGCGCTCTTGGTTTGTTACTTGCATTTCTTCATTGAATACAAGGTTTGTTGAATGTTGATGATACTGTCTGGTGCTTGAATGTAACAGGAAACATCAGAGTCTACTGCCGTGTGCGCCCTTTCCTACCGGGGCAGGCCAATGGCTTGAACGTACTAGATGAGATAGTTGACAATGCGCTCACTATCCAAACAAGTGCAAAGCATGGAAAAGGGAAGAAAACATTCACTTTTAACAAGGCCTTTGGTCCAAACTCAACTCAAGGTATGTAATATGTTCCTGCATTCTCTTCTTACAAGTCTAATTCTTGAGAAAAACAAGTTGAAGAAGTTTGTGTCTCCGTTTCTGCAGAAGAAGTATTCGCAGATACTCAGCCACTCATCCGGTCAGTCCTTGACGGATACAACGTCTGCATATTTGCTTATGGCCAAACTGGATCAGGAAAGACCTACACAATGGTGAGAAACCCGACTTGTGTTTGAGGGCTAATCAACGCGTCTTCTTGCTATATTTCTCAAACTCTGTTTATCTGCAGACGGGGCCGAAGGAGCTCACAAAAGAAAGCCTCGGTGTAAACTACAGAGCATTGAGCGACTTATTCGAAATCTCAGAACAGAGGAAAGACAACATTGTTTACAACATCTCAGTTCAAATGATGGAAATTTACAACGAGCAGGTCCGAGATCTCCTTGTCACAGATGGTGGCAACAAGAGATTGGAGATCCGAAATAATTCCTCCAATGGCATCAACGTGCCCAATGCGAATCTGGTGAATGTCACCTCAACATCCAACGTCATCGACCTCATGAACCTCGGCCACAAGAACCGCGCAGTCGGCTCTACCTCCATGAACGACCGCTCCAGTCGCTCCCACAGGTATGTGTAGTAGGTCCCATATTCTGTTAATCCGGAAAAAGAAAAACTGAAAGTAGAGCTGACGTTGTTGTCAGTTGCCTGACGGTTCACGTCCAAGGCAAGGACTTGACCTCGGGTGCGACCCTGCGCGGGTGCATGCATCTGGTGGACCTCGCCGGGAGCGAGAGATGCGACAAAACCGACGCGGTTGGAGATAGGTTGAAAGAGGCTCAGCACATCAACCGATCTCTGTCTGCTCTAGGAGATGTGATCGCTGCTCTAGCTCAGAAGAATGCTCATGTTCCCTACCGCAACAGCAAGCTCACGCAGCTGCTTCAAGATTCTCTCGGAGGGCAAGCCAAGACTCTGATGTTCGTCCACATCAGCCCAGAGCCCGATGCTCTCGGAGAGACGCTCAGCACTCTGAAATTCGCGGAGCGCGTATCCACTGTCGAGCTTGGTGCGGCTAAGTCGAACAAGGAGAGCTCCGGACCTGATGTCAAGGAGCTTAAGGAACAGGTTTTGTGCTCTTTTTTTTTGTGTCTATTGTTGCTGCATTTCGACGTTTACGAGTGTGATGGTGATGCAGATTGCGATGCTGAAAGCGGCCTTGGCGCGAAAGGAAGGAGCTGCCCTCCACCATTCTAATCTAGGCAGCCCTACATCCAGTGTATCTTCTCCGTCGCACTCTTGCAAGACAGAGGTAACAAAACTTAAAACTAGTTTCTTAATATTAGGTTTAATTCTGGTCTTGTACACCAACTTTGTTATAATGTGCAGGACTCAAGAAGGCACAGTTTGGACAGCCAGGACTCGTGGCCGACCATTCAGGAGGCGGTGAAAGTGGTTTCGGGTTCTAGCAGCCGCAGGATGTCGCCGGAGGTGTTCTTCGACAACAAGCGCAGCCCCGTGGCGTCGACCAAGATCAAAGCCACATCATCACCATCAGCAAACAGAAGGCACAGCCTAGACGATTCTGATTTCGACGCTGAAACTAGTGAATCTTCTGAGCAAGATTACCAGCTCAACATTCAGAAATCCACCAGCCTTCCCGCCATGGTCGCATCAAAGCTCAAACGCCCCACCGCCAAGCCGGTCAAGACCCAAGAGACCAGGTACATGTTTACCACACACACACACACACTCACTCTTATTCAATATTCACACAGAATTGAACTTGTTAATGATGCATCAGGAGCCAGATTCCTCAGGCAAGTGGGAGAGTTGCGAGCAGCGGAGGCCATTCTCCGCTGAACAAAGCTGTGCGCCCAACGTCAACTGCTTCGTCTCTGGTAAGGCGAAAGACGGCGGGTGGGAAGTGAGGGCATCAGCCATTCATGGCGGCTGCATTATTATGTGTCAACATCAACAATGAAGCTGATGAGATAACTTATTCTTGCTGGCCGTTTTTGGAGCTTCTCGTATTCACCACACATGCATTTAGTGTTGTTTAGATATATCATACATACGTGATAGGAGAAGCGAAGAAGATGAAGTTTTCTATTCCTTTTTACATTTTTGGAAAAGGGCATCAACAAATTAATACTTCTTCCATGTCCATTTTCATCCTGTAAAAGTTGCTTAGGAGATTTGCATGGTGAGAAATAGCTGCTGATTTATATCACTGTTGTTGCACATAATTGAGCTTTTCTTGTAACTACTGTTTTACTATGGAGTATATGTAAATGTAATACTTTTATGCTAATGTAATGATACACAACAATTTTGAATATTTCATTACTGCTATTTTCCAGCTTCTTATCTGGCTTTCGTCTGCCTACGTATATATGCACACTGGCATTACTGTAGCGTGTGATAGCAAAGATGGAAGAGCTGCACTCATGTGCGGACTACCGTACCATGTGAACACCCTAACTAGTTAGGGTATGTTTGATATGATAGATTAGACCAAAATTACATTATTAATTATAACTATATTTAGTTATAATTAATAATCTAATCTTGGCATAATCTATCATATCAAACATACCTTTTAGTTTAATTAAACTCTAATTATGAATTAATAAATCCTAATCACTCTGACTATGATTCATAAACTATAATTGAATCCTAATTAATCACAATTAAAGGTGCAGCCGGGGCCGCCCTCTCTCTCTCACACACACACACATGTAATTAAGTCACTAATTAAAATACGTCGAGGGTTAATAACAATCTTTTGTCGAAAATAGTTTATCTAAAAGTAAAATTAAAATAAAATGACAAAAAAAGACCTATTGAAAATAGGGGTAAATGTAAGTAATCATTCGTATTAATATCTCAAATAAGTGACTTTCCCTAACTTGAGAAAGCTTATTACTTATGCCGTACGTTGTCAATTTTCAAAATTTCATGTTAATTGAACATAAAAATGGAGAAAAAATAAAGTCTATATATATATATATAAAGAAAATTCAGGTGCTTGATGGACGGGGTATTGTTATATAGGAAAAGATAAATATACATAATTGTACATACATAATACTTTTAAAATTTAAATTAAACTGAATCAGTTTTATTTAAATTAATTTTATTACTAATTATATTATTTTTTTATTAAATTGCCCCTATTATATTTTTAAAGATATGATGAAAAATTGGTTTGATAAATCCTTTAAACAAGGCCACAAAATTGATTTGGAGAATATATAGATATCCAATAGAAAAGTTAATCATTTTCTTAATCTGCAGATATCTAATTTGGAAAATTTAATATTTCTTAAATGATTGTAGAAGGATAAATATGTAATATATTAATTTATTTTAAATTAAATAATATTTATAAACTGATTTAAATGTAAAATAACTAAAAAAGCCCATTATATATATACAATTTATATACATTTATCACTAGTCTTGTTATATTATTTAGACTTTAGCTTGATTTTTCACTTTTGCAAATTGCATATTTGCATGTATCTATTTTACCCATTCCTCCCCGATGTGATAGCTTGCTTTTCCTTCCTAATTAACCATTAGTTTTGTTTTATCAGATTTTCCTTCTTTTCAGCCGGAATTCTCTGAGAGTTGGTATTTTGTATTACGCCTCGCTGAACTATTGAAGTTGACGTAAATATTACTTTTCATCCATAAGCATTGTAATGAATAGAAATAATAAATGATCCACTAATTTATGGTGGCTTTCCAGCTTGCAAGAGGAACGAGTGGCTAAACCTAACCCCGAACCACATGCCCCCGATGCCAATTGCCAAATCCATTGTTGGCTCACAATTTATGTTGCCATCTTATTTTTTATTCATTTTTCAATATATAGACTATATTTTTAGCTTCTTTTTTTCAATTTTCTTCAAACGTGACACTTTGTGGCTGTTCATGTTCATCCTAAGTTCTAACTTTCCGATATTTCACTATATATTAATTTAATGTTTGGACATAAGTATTATTAATTGGCCTTTTCCTGGAAATTATATAGTGTGCAAAATTTATTACTAATTGATAAATTTGTGCTCGACTATAATAATATAATCTCTCTCCCTCTCTCCCTCTCTCTCTCTCAAGGGTGTCTAGTTGTGACCCATTAAGTTGTTGGAGTGCTCAAAAGAAAGAAAAAAGTGTATTTGTATGGTGGTGCTCAAATGGACATATAAAATATCGAGCACCCCTAATTCCCTATGCATGGACGAGAGCGTGTGGTCGAACCTCATCTTTTTTCTATTTCTAAATTACTATCAAAATATACATTTTTATAATAAATTCTATGTTATCTATTTATTAATTGTCCTTATATCTATTAAGTATTAATATATTAAAACGCAGTTTCCCGGCAAATTTGATAGTTAGTTTTTTCCCCAATTTCGGTATTTAAAATTTAAATATATTAATACTCATACTGTCTTTCGGTATTTTTCCCCCTAAACCAACAAATTTTAAAACACTGGTTTCCACAAAATTTTATTTCTCCTAGTGATCTATATAAAAAATTAAATATAAAATAAAATGAAAAGAGCAGGACACCGGTGGAAGTGCAAGAATTTAATAGATAATCCAAACGTGAAGAAAGAAACAAAATATGTGACGGGCGTTTTCCAATTTCGTATGATTGCTTTATTATCTGTAAAGGAGCTGACGTTAAATACAGTAGAGTTGACAATTAATAATAGTTATTCCACATTATGTTAGGGATAAATAAAGCGTGTTGAATGGTCACAAATGTTGATCATTTGTTGCATTAATTCACGCACCAATACTTCAGATTCCTAGCCAATTATCTGACTTTTGTATTGCACCATAGTATATATTTTGTGTTTTTTATTTTTAATTTTTAATTACATTAATTAAGTTTTCCTAAAAAAAAATACATTACTGAAGTGTTTGTGCCCATGAACTTAGAGAAGCTTGTAATTTTCTTCCATTCTAAAAAATTAGTCAGACACCGGGCGGTTTAGTTAGGAGTTGACGTGACAAAATCGAGCTTTTTAATAGTATATAATACGATTTACGACATTCGACAGTGAAACTAATGACAAACAGACAATGAGCTTAAAAAACTCTTTAAGTTAATTTTTTGTTTTAACGTTGGATGAATGCCTAAATCCGAGTTCCTAACTTATACAAAAATAGATGAAACTATGCAATAAATCAAACAAATTGAATATTACTTACATGTTTAAAATTTTATTATAATTTGGAACAAGGTCCCAATTTGAAATTAAATTACAACTCTCTTAACTAAGTAGGTACGTGGTATATAGGTTTATATTTTCGAATTCTTAACTTTAATCAATTGAATTTAAATTGCTCAAGAACAAAATGGCCAGATTAGCTTTGAAAATTATGTTTTTGCCAGATAATCGCACCATTGTGGTTTACGAATATATCGTATTTTATATTTTATAAATAGTGATAACCTTAATAGATGCAGAAGTATTTGTAAATAGCAATGATGGCGCCAATATCTTTATATTTTTTATTTTATTTTTTAATTTCAGATAAGATTGTTTGCTTTAGCTTTTATCCAAGTGTTTTATTTGTTTTTTCCAATTGTGAATTAATCTATTTGCAGTATATACAACTATTTAATAATGATAGAGTATATAACAATAATTAAAGTATATAATAAAAAACTCACAAATATAATAATTTTGGAAAAATATTTCTGATAAATACTACCATCATTCAAATAAAAGTAATTATATTTTTTAAAAATATTTGACACTTTCAATAGCAACAAGTTAATATGATTCAATATTTAGGGAGAAAGAAAGTTTACGTTGCACCCATGGTATGAGAATAAGAGTACAAATTGTAAGTCATAATTGAATTTATTTATTAAAATCAACACACTATAACGTTATAAGTTATAGCACCCGATTTAATAATAATAATAATAATAATAATAATAATGATTACAAATTAGTAAATTTGATCGCAGTAATATATTATATCATAAATTTTATAAAATTTCTTTGTACACAACGTTGATCTTAAAATCATACACCATCATCATTGTCACAAATTAAAATTTTCAAATCTTCACGATTTGTGAGTTCTTGACACGACAACATACAGTGTCCGTGATTAAAAACAAATCTTTTAAAAATATAAATAAATTGCACCAATGGAAATATAAAGTTCAAAGTTCATGTCATAATTAACATATTAATCAAAATCCTTATGTTTTTCAGACAATGACGGCGACACGTCTGATTTGTAAAAGACGAAAAACTCTTCAATATATGCACACACACACACACACACACACACACATATATATATATATATAAATATATATATATATATATATATAAAGAGGGCTTACCAGCGGCGGCGCACAGGCGGCGTCCCTGCCGGAAAGGAGCGGCGAG
>JAYDZE010567148.1:0-12183 GCA_034509125.1 Monilaria moniliformis
CTGAGAGACAAACTCAGATTGGTGGATGACAGTTCTGATGTGTTAGAAGAAGAAGAAGAGCATGGATAGTTGGGAAAGTATTTGATAATAGTTTACATTCTGCATTTCTGTTAGTTGTTAGTTATTATGTTAGTATAGTTAGTAATGAGTTGTCAATAAGCTAATAAACCGCTGATGAGCTGGCAGTAGAGGATTAGATCTAGATCTATATTTATTAGACTAATCTGTACTTTACTTTAGTTTTTACATTCTAATGAAGAAAATCAACTTTCTCTCATTTTCTTTCTACTTTAGTTTCTCTAAGATTAATTCTCTCTCCTAGATGGAGGAAAGAGTTGAATAATCTATCCTAATATTTTAGAACTAAAATGATAACTATCTATTTTGCTACAATAAAGATAAAATTTACCAGTACGTGAAAGTACAAATAAATATATGTTCGAGCATTTATGTATTGAATCAATTTTACCAACACACAAAGCACAAAAAGAAATTTCTGCACTCAAATTCTTTGTGCCACGGGAGAGGGGAAATTGAGGGCGGTAGTTTTCAATTAAGGGAAAATATGGACATTCATAAAAAAATAGTGATTAGTTTATGTTTTTTGGTGCTTGTAGGTATAATTTCTCTTTATTGGATCGAAATGGGTATTTTTCAATATAACTCCAATAGATATAGTTTAATTTATGTAATATCATATTAGTCTAATAATAGTTATTACAAAAGTTAAAAAGATTATACTATATAATTAAGAATTATTACTAAAAACTGAATTATTAACTCAATTTGAACATTAAAAACTAAAATTTGATTATAAATTCTAATTAAAACAAATCGGACCTAAGGATTAAAATATTAGGAAGTATTCGCTTCTTTTGATTTAGGTTGGTGTTCTAACTGCTTGTAGCTATTCTGGCTTGGTAGACATGGAAAAACTCTACTTCTATTCCCTGAGACACGATCATGGCATAGTGGCAGATTTAATTCACTATACCTGCCTGATTGATCTTCTAGGCCGAGCTGGGGGCCTAGACGAAGCTCAAAACCTAATGAAAAGCATGCCTTTTGAGCCAAATGCAACAACATGGGCTTCTCTCCTTGCTGCTTGCAGGGTTCATGGAAATATAGAATTGGGAGAAAAGGCTGCCCAAATGTGGTTATCTTTGGAACGTGGAACTCTGCAGCCTATGTTCATCTTTCTAAATTATATGCAGCTTCAGGCAGATCGGAAGATGTCAAGATTCACACGTTTTCTGTTGGAGACTTCACTCATCGTGATAGTGAAAGCATCTGCGCTTTCTTGGAAGTGTTGGATATCAGGATGAAAGAAGACGGATATGTTTCGGTCACAAATGTGGTGCTGCATGATGTGGAGGAAGAAGAAAAACAGCATATGCTTAAGTATCATGGCGAAAGGTTAGCTGTTGCTTATGGGCTTATGAAGATGCCAAGTGGGAGCCGTGTTCGCGTTTTCAAGAACTTGCGCGTATGTGAGGACTGCCACACCGCGATCAAACACATAGCCCAGATCATGGGGAGATTGATCATCTTTACGTCCCGATAGTTTGACAGCTTTAGTTATAACATAATCCTCAGAACAAGACTAGAGCAGCTCGAATGTGCCCGAAAAGAACAGGACTGTGTGTGTTTACACAAAATGTAGAACAAGCAAAAAGAAGCAATGTAAGTTATGGTACAGGAAAAAGGTACAGATCCTACTTATGTTTGCATCCAAGCACCTCTAATTCTAAAGGCCCTTTCACAGCATACCAAACATCAAGGAAATGCACACATTTCAACTCTCACACTGCGTAAAGCGTCAAACGACTTCTCTCCCTCTCTTGATCCATTTTTTCTTTGGAAAAGTCCGTAATCTTTACATGTTCTAACACGAAATCCCGACACCACGTGCCCCGTGGGGACCGAAACTACGTTGCCACGGGTGTCTTTGGCCACACGTTCACCCACTCCGATGCCCAGCAGCCCCGGACCAGGCAGCCACAAAAACGAGCTCAACTTAACCATTTTGAAGCCCGTAACCATTTTGAAGCCCGTGCTCGGAGCTCTCTAGCCATGCCGGACTCCCATGAAGTAGTTGAAGTCGTGGTGCTGGACGCGCAGCTGCTTCAGCCATGAGTCGGCCACGCTCGCCAGAGACACCAGCTTCTCCCTGTCTCGGCCCATCTTGTCCGAGATCCACACCCCCCCCTGCAGCTTGTAGGAAGCCAGACCAAACGGGGCGAGGGAGAGGCATTCGCCTCTCTCCCTTCTCCTCTTCACGTGCTCGCCATCCTCCTCAAGATCCATATCTAAACAAAAGAATCCACCCCAATTTCACAGAGTCACAAACAACAGATTTTGAAGGGAGAACCAATGAATTTAAGGCCATTCTTGATATTCAAATGAGATATGCATAAAGACATAAGATTTTTAGTGCAACCTTGAAAAGAAGAAGACAGTGTGTGGTATGTGAGGAAGCATGTCTGCAAGTCCTTCACAGTTCTCCCTGCAGGAATGTGATAAATCGGGTACCTAAACATTGTTCATAGAGACGAACAAACCGTCATAAACACGATCAATATTACATCTCATGCGTCACTTCAACCAGTAAAATGACAAAAGACTAACCAGGCAACCGCCATCCAACTAGCAGGCGAAAGATCTACGCTCCTCAACGACATTAATCCAGGGTATCGTTGAGCTAAGCTACCGATCTAAAGAGCCAAGAATCAAGAATATGTCATAATCAAAGTATATACCTCAATGCAATTATATATTGGAATCATTTTGATACCAATTGAGACTTTAACTTCTCAAAAGCAAGAACATATTCTATAGAAGAAGAAAAAGCTTTGGAAAATTCTTCACAAGCAAAGAAGCAAGTTGTTCCTCTTTAGACCATGAGAGGAGAAAGCAGAGCAAAGGCAGATATTCAATAGACATTATATGTTGATTCATCAATTAAGCAAAGAGTCAAAAGTTGATAAATCTCATTATTAGATGTCTATCAAGAAAAAGGATTTATTTGATTCTATCATATCTACAACTTTCCCTTTTCTTTATTGATTCTCCTAAGCAATAACTACTTTAATTTTTATTTTTTTTTACCTTGATTTACTTCAACTTAATACTAATCAAAGAACACATGCTAATTATAACTAAAAAAATATGAAAAGAGATTGGATTCTTTTTTACCTTGTCTACAAGAGGAACTCTTCCATAAGGAGATGATTTCTCAAAGTATTGAAAGTAAAGATTGCCCAATCTCCCATTGGGATGGCAGAAGGCGTCGTGCTCGGACATCCCTTCCTCGGAGGAACACCTATCCCACATAGACGACACCTTCTCGCTATCACTCTCATCACTGAACGAATCGCTACAGGATTCCCTCGTCTCACTAACGGAATCACTCTCCTCCCTACATCCAAACCGTGCCACCAAAACATATGACAAGTAAAAACTATAAGAATCCCTCGCTTGCTTATCAATGCACAAGCAAACATATCTCAATAAAACTTAATACTAATACTAATACTAACACCATTGGATCACAAATTAAGGAGCAAAGCAATTTGCAGCAAATGAGGATCCTTCTTACTATAAAAATCTGAGAATCATATTCGTGTGGATGCATCTCTTTGTTGGAAGAATGCACTTCTGTATTCTAATCCCATAAAGGGCGAAATTTTCATTTTTTTCTTGGCGTAGTTAAATTCATGGTTAATGCAGTAACTTTATATGGCAGTCACGACGACAGGATAGTGTGCTCACGTTCTTACAATAAGAAGGTTTTTATTTGAATTACACCCTATATATAGAGAGAGACAAGATTAGTTATACCTCAAACAGTTTGCAGATGAGGTGCTGGTGAAAATTTGGATTGCAGAGAGATAAGGGACGAAATATTGGATCAATTTCTGGCCATCGTCGGAGATGACCGGAACTCCGGCGCCGCAGGCGCTCCATTCGTCGAAGCTATTCCAGAGATCACCTAGAGTGAAGTAGTCTACTTTTTCTCTTTCCCATGGATGCCATAGCCTATTGAGCTTCCTCATCTCACTCTGCAACCAAAATAGACAGCAAAAACATGTATGTATGATTTCCAAGAATGTAATGAAAATACAAACACAAACATGGGGAAATGTAAGATAAAAATTGAACCTTGGACAAGAATTGAGATGGGACCACAGGAGTTGTGCAATCCAAGAAGCATTCAAGGTTTGTTTGCATCGGAACCTTGTCAAAGATAATGGTTTTCATCACAGACAGAGAGAGAGAGAGAGAGAGATGGAGAGAGAGATGGAGAGAGAGAGATGTAGCTCTGATTCTCTCTCCTATTTCTCTAGGAAAACAGAGAAAAAGAGAGCCAAGGGAGAGAGGGAGGAAACAGAGCAAGAGAAAAAGGAATTTAATGGGAGAGGGAGAGAGAAATTAGGAGAGAGAGAGGGGGAACGAAAAAATGGTCTACGAGACAACAGAGATTACTGCCCTTTGACGTTTGGACAAGAAAACACAACATTTTATTCAACTATATATATATATATGTAGATGTACGTATCCATATATTATTATTATATAAAATCATTTTTTTTTTCTTTTTCTATTTTCGGAAAATAATTTTTTATTTTTATTTTTATTTTATCAAGAATTCCGATTCTTACAGATTCTTCATCACCGGAAACGCGGGCCCCAGTCCTTCAATAGAGTCAAAACCCAAAATTTTCTTTCTCCATAATTTTTTATCAGGATTTTCTCTCTTCTCAACTCTAATATTGATCAAGACTCCTTTTTTTTTTTTTTCTTCAAGAAAAGGTCCACAAATCAATTCAATCAATTTCAACAGCCAACCCAAACGCCCAAAACACTATTCCAACTTGAATCCAAGAAAAGAAGTTCCTTTGAAAGAGACGTGCACTCTTTTTTTTTTCTTTTTCCCCCAAAATTCCCAAAATTAAGCCAAGAAAAATGAATTTATCTTTTCACTTTTGTATATATTCTCAGGAGGAATTCCATGGTTTCTGATAAAAGGGAATCCACTTTCTCATCAAAAAAGAAAAAGAAAGCAAAAAGGAATACAAAAACAGTTGTAGTTTTGGTTTTTCATACAAGTGTGTGTAGTGTGTGAGGGAGAAAGGAAGAGAACGTGAAGACTTTAACGCCGGCACAGAAACTCAAGATCTCTTTGCCATTAATGGGACTCGACTTGCAATTAATTTTTTGCGTTTCGTTATTTAGGATCGAATAAGCATTACTAAATTGATCTTATTATGGTAATTTTTACTTCCTAATTGCGAGGGATTATGGAGAATGCGAGTAAGCACGTGAATCATGATGTGGGCTTAATTAACGATATTAAAACAAGATTATAGAAATTAATTGTTTTGTGTGTGTTTGGATTCTTGTAACGGTTGGGGAAACAATAACAATTATTTTTATAACCGAAATGAATCTGTAGAGTTTCATCTGAGTATAATTAAAATTTATTTTAATTGCATCGGTTTCATTTAAAATGTATACTATAGTACTGTTAATTGACTCCATAATTACAATATCTGCTTTACTGCATATGCTTTTGTAACATAAAATTTGTTGCCGGATTGAGTTCTACTTCATGGGAAAATTGTAATATTTTGTATATTCAAATCAAATGATGTTATTTGTAACATAAATAATTGTGAGAGATTTTATTACCGATCAAGATTCACAAGAAGATATTTATGAAACTATAATCATATCCATGACATATTCATAATTTTGTTAGTGTTCGATTATATACGACTATGATTTCATGCACTTTCGCTATGAAACGTCCTGACACAAAACTATAGTCTTACTATATATAACTGGATCAATAATTAAGTTTGTGCTTCTATGATTCACAGTTTATGAGATTATTGTGTACCAATTGTGGATCCAAAAAAATTTGATATTAAATAAGATAACATTTATATGATCTTGAATAATTACTAATTCAATATTCTTGAATCCACAATCAAATCTCAATTTGTGTTTCATTCTATGTTTGACCACCTTGAAATAATGGATGTACATTTCTAATATAAGATATACCTAATTATAGCTTTCCAAAATTCCTATGATAGTCAACATGACATCAATTATGAATAGGAAGATCTTGACTTGAATTATAATAGCAATTGACTTATGGATCATATGAAATACGTAAAACATAGATTTATTATTCCACAAGTTTTCCAAGTGGATAAAAATTTAGTATTTTATTTTTGTGGGTTTTATTCACTTCAAAATGTCGATGAGCCTTATTCTTAATCTTGTTGTATTCGTGACTTCGCGTAAAGAATATGAAGTATTAATTGAACTCGGGACTAAAATTGTCACTAAATTAATTTAGCAGGCTAAATGAGTATATCTTTCATTTCATTTTTCACTTCATTAATTATATAGCCATATACCATTATATAAAAAATTAAGGAATGAATAATTACATAAAAGGATTGTTCTCGAAGGTCAATTGAAGCCCAAAACTTCCAATGGGCTTCACCAAATTTCTTGTCCAGTCCAAAAAAATATAACACGTGAAAGGTCAATATTTTTGGTCCATTTCCTTTTTTTTTTCAATAAAATATTTTTCTTGGATATATTTACGACATGTCATCCAACACCAGAATGTCATTGGATCTCTCTTCATCCAAAAACAAATTACGAGATAAGACGATAAGCCGACGTGGTATCCCATCTTCTCTCACTAATACCACACCTCTCTCTCTCTCGCTTTCTCTCTCTCTCTCTCCACCCATGGCTTCCCTAATCACCCCCACTGCCACCGCCACCGCTACCGCCACCGCCACCACCGCCACCCCAAAACCCCTAACACCTCTCCGATCACGAACCACCACAACCTCCGCCGCCGCCGCCAATCTCACAACCTCAACTGCCGTCGCGTGCCGCCGCAACTTTCTCTCTCTATCCGCCATCGTCCTATTCCTGACGCCCGCCGCCGTGGCGCCGGCGCTGGCGGCTTCCGACGATGAATACGTGAAGGAGACGGAGGAGGTGATCAACAAGGTAAGGACCACCATCACCTTGGACAAGACCGATCCCAACATCGCGGCGGCGGTGGCGGAGCTGCGGGAAACGTCCAACTCGTGGGTGGCCAAGTACAGGAGGGAGAAGGCGCTGCTGGGCCGGGCCTCGTTCCGAGACATGTATTCGGCCCTCAACGCGGTTTCGGGCCATTATATCAGCTTCGGGCCGACGGCGCCGATTCCGGTGAAGAGAAGGCAGAGGATCTTGGAAGAGGTGGAGACTGCTGAAAAAGCTCTCTTGAGGGGGCGATGATTTTAATTATATATTTAATTTTTTGGTATTATATTTTCTGTATTTAAATTTATATCTCTTTGAGATTATAAATTGAGGAGCACATTTCTGAACGTGATATGTAGTTTGAGATTATAAAAATTATACCACAAACTACCATTCATGTAATTTTAAAAGATTAAACTCTCACAAACACAGTTTTAATTCCTATATCCCATAAAAGCATCCATATGAAATACACACATAAATCTCAGTAAATCAAAAGCTTTTCAATAAACTCACACCGTTCTATCGAGAATTTTCTATAAGAGAAACTAAGAATAATTTTTTTGGTTATAAATAATCACAAGATAAGAAAAGCTAAAAACAAAAAAATGCAACATATAAAATTATAGTATTCATAAAAAACACACTATACACAACTATTTAAAAATCACAAATCATTATTTATTCTTAAGGTCACGATGGTTGAAGGTGATCGTGGATGCCATCTTAGACTATGATTTGGCTAAAGTTATTCACAAGACTAAATAATAATGATTGATGCAGTTATATCAAATATCCTTGTAATTCTTAAATAACTTAAACCCACAGGGGGCTATTTGATCACATTATCAATATGAGACAAACTTATTTTTATTTCAATGTGAAAAATCAATTTTTGGTGAAAATTCGTGTAATTACACACAATTATCTATTTTAATTTATACATAACATTTGAAATGCTTTAACAATCTTTCCTGACAGAACCCTATGAAATGTGATTAAAAGGATTCATTGTGTTAAAGCAGAAGGAAATCTGATTGAATTAGGTGGGAAAATCTGCAAAAGTCACAACTCCACCCAATAAAGGTTGAAAAAAGAAAAAAAGAACAACCAAATTCCAAAAAATTACTTTCTAGCGCTAAAAATAATATAAAAACACACTTGACGACACACATTAATATTACTGTATAAAAGCTTTGCAGTACCAGTATAACCTTTTGATTTACGATATTCGTTAATTTGTTAGACGTTTAAATAATAGATTAATTGATACTTAAGAAACACCTATTTCTAGGCAATTACAGCTTAAAAGTAGGTAGGGATGCTCTAGACCATTGTTAAAAAAATTCATGCACCTTTTTACTGTTTTTTAACAATAGTTGAATCACGACATCTCATATGCTATTTATTTGCAATTTGATAAACTCGTGGTTTTACGTATTTTGGGCTTATTAGTTGGTTAATTTTGGTGTATTTGTGGGTGTGCAATGAGCATTTTGGATAAATTGTCTATCAATTGGTTAGTCTAACAAGTTTGTTAATAAATGTGTAGTTGAAATAATAAATTTAGCTTGATGGAACAAAAGGGTGAAAATTTGAGTCAGAGAATATCACCCGACCGGATGCAAATATGCCAAGCAAAAACACCCGCCCGGGTGAAACAACACAAAATCCATCGAAGTCCAGAGAGCAGGACCCCATCGGGTGGAGCTACACCACGAAATGACCCAGCCGGGTGAGAATGCAAATCATCTAGCAAGATGGACCCGGCCAGGTGTAGTTGCACCACAAAGTAACCCGGTCGGATAAAAATGTCGAGCCTGTCCAGGGAGCTGGACCTGGCTGGGTCAGTCGTGGTTATACACTTACCCGGCCAGGTGAAATCTGTCTGCGCAAATCTGTAGCCCTAGTTCAGGCCCATTCTGGCTCACACCTATAAATACACTCCAAAACTTAAATTTTGGAGGCTGGAACCCCTATATTCACCAACTACTTCCATTGTAGAGTGAGCTAAGACTTGAAGCAAGAAAAGAAAGGAAGAAGAAGAAGGGGATTTATTTGGGAGGCTAGAAGAAGAACATTCATTGAAAAATCTACAACTCCCGGGTGTATCAAGCTATCTTAATGTCTTCTCTAATTTTCGATTTTCAATTCTTAGAGAATATGTTGGGTTAGGTTGTTAGTTAATTTCTTGGAGAAAACACATTAGAGATTCATGTAAACTTTCATTTTGAATTCTATGCTAAGTTCTTGATTTGATTTTGATTATTCTTGTGCTTGAGCTTTCTTAGATTTGCCATCCTTTGAAAGAAATTATTTGTGTTGCCACAATACTTGAAAAATGAATAGTAATATATGAATGAAAGATTAATCAACAAATTAATCAATATAATTGAGAAATTTGAAATTATTTGTGAAGGCTTGAATCTTATGTGCTTTTGGGAATTACAACTAATTACTTCAAGAATGCTTTGGTATTGGTATGTAATCTACTTATTGGATGCTTCGAGAGAAGATGTGACCATATATTTGTGATTGCCTTAGTCTTTCTTGAGACTTTGGTTAGCATAGAATTTATTTGCCAAGAATACATAAATTGTAATGTTGTTTGATCCATGAGAACAAACATTTTTAACATTTTTTTACAATCTTGTTACTCATACTTGATTTTCCTTTATTGAATTTAAATTTAATTTTCTACTTAGCAATGCTCGATCTCATGCTATTATCCAATATCGGTTTTTAGATAGGGATTGAATTTGATTTGCAATACTTAAAATTGATATAATAATTTACGTGAAAACAATACTCTTGCTTATTTTATACTATTAAACTTTTTACACTTGCAAATATAATTCAAATTAAATTAAGATGATCCATAACTGCAACATTCTTGTTTTTGGTGATGATCCATAATTACAACATTCTTGTTTTTGGTGATGTTTGTCCATTGTATACCACTAATTAAACGACACTATTTGCAAAATAAAATAGAAGAAAAGTGATCATGAATACGAAAAAAATGACACTGTAGTAGTAATGTTTTAAAGGTTATGAAAATTATGAATTTGAGTACATATTGTGTTATTTGGTGTTAGAATTAAAATACACCATAAGTCTCTCGTAATCACGAAATCAATCCTAGTGTGACAAGTTAACCCTAGTCGTACTTTTAAGGAAAGCTAAGCACAACGTACACTCATGTTGCACACATAAACCAAATAAAACCTAATCATTAACCAATTATCTAGAGCATGATTGAAATAAGGATATAAATTTATCTAGGGAATAATTGAATTCCAGAACGATGATAAAATCAAGCGCATAAGAGCAATAAAATTATATATAAAACTAGGCGTGTAAATTAGAGTTCTATCTAGACATGAAGAACGAGAATCAAGCAAGTTATCCTAGGCAAAGCACGGATTAACATTCTAATTTTTTTAAATATACAGACGTATGATTGACGAATCGCATTCTATTTTTTTTAATTCCTAACCACGTATCCGTATCATATTGCCCCTGCACTTGTACCCCACACCCATGCTACATAGTATTGAAGGCATTTTTGATTGATAAGCCAGTGCTCAAACTGAATAGAAATCAAATTAAGTCCAAGATAAACTTTGAAACCAGAGGATTAATTTGTTTAAGTAAATAAATAATGACGATTTTGGCGTGTTGTTGAGCTATATATATATATATATATACATTTGATATCAGCTAGCTAGTACATAAAAAAAGCCAAGGAATCATTGAGTTAATTAGATGATAACACCTTAAATAATAAACAGTTTGCATCATTAGCTAGTTTAAACTAACATTATCCAAAATGCCTAATCACGGAACGGCTCTTCTTATATAAAGAAAAATATCTATATACTACTTTTGAGGGTTTCTTGGATTTATTAAAGAAAATTATTTTGGATCTAAAATATAGTTATCATTTACGAATATTATGATGAAACATATATAGACACACATACACCAGCTTGAAATATATATTTAATTAATTATTAATAGAAGCTATTGCAGACATATAATTCTTATTTTTTTAAATTCGGCCTGCAGATGTTAAGATAGTAATTTAATACATGGATGTATTTAAGTTGTATCATGGGATTGTGACTTATGAGTAATTTATTGTATCGACATTTATTTGAGAATCTTTTTTTCCATTTTTGTGGTGTATTAAAGTTGTCACTATATAGAGCAGATATGTTCTAATAATTGAAGTGATATATCTTCGAATTAATTTTATCACAACTTGCACTGAATTTTTGAAATTTTAATCAATATTTATTTTTAGTGACTAATAATGAGAATTTTAAAATACGCGATATGCTAATAATTTCGCAAAAGGAATAAGTAATAGAAAATTTATAATAAAACAAAGATATATACGTCCTATAAGCGATATCAGGGGTGGACACCGAAATTTATTTTAATAGGAACTATGTATTCGAGTTCAAAATTTTGAGATAATTATTTTGATATATTTCCTTGTGATGATAAGAGCATTTACACAATGATTCATATAAAATGGCGAAAATTCGAGAATATCATACGAATAAAAATAAGAATTTTTTTTTTGGCTTAGCAGAGGCTATGTGTGTCCATCATTGAGCTATATACGCATGCATTTTTACAATTTAAATATTTGTCGAATTCTTATACCCGTAATAATCATCATAAATAATTAGTATTATTCGTGAATGATGTCGGATGGTTACGTTGATCAATACATTGTAAATTCCAAGTTGTTGAATAATGCGAAGAAATATAAATATATATAGATGGATTAGGTATAAAATTGTGTATTTATAATCAGATTTTAAAATACTTATGTATTTTTTAAAAGACCTACGTGTATAAGACACACGTGGGCTGCTGCTCCTATTTTTGTTGCTAGTATTTACGGCATGTAGAAAACAAAGATTCTCTTTCGCTCTCTTCAACGTAAGATCTGTAATTAATTTACTTATGCGTTTACAGCTGTATATAAGGTGATAAATTTATAATCTAGTTTTCTGTATAATACTCGCTCCGTCCGCGATAAAATGTCCCATTTTACTATAAATGGACGTCCGCAATAAAATGTCTCATTTCACTTTTACTATT
>JAYDZE010567159.1:0-12181 GCA_034509125.1 Monilaria moniliformis
CAAAAGTTATGACGAGTGAATGTGTTAGAATATTACAATATCTATTGCAGTTGGAACTATTTTCCTTGGGGTTTAGGGGGGATTGTGCAGATGTGTGGGTAAGGATGTAGCTGCTGAAGGGCATGTTTTGTTGGCTGTGATATATTTATTAAGATTTATAATGGTGAAATTTAGAAAGAAATGCATACACTGGTATAGGATTAAGTTGATGTATGGTGTACTTTTCTTTTATCAAATGAATATGTTAGTTTATATTTTGGATGATGGTATAAAGTTGTTAACATGATGGATAAAGTTATTAACATGATGGATAGTTACAGTGTGGACTAACTATTTTATAAGTTGAGTGTGAAAATGATTTACAAGGATTTCTTATTATTGATCAAGACTACTTTATTTCCAAGTTATGCTTCCGTATCACACATATCTCTCTCGACATCACTGAGAGCAGCTTTTAATTTCTTCCATTTGGTATTTTAACTACGCATCATTGTCAACCTAGCGTGGCTTGCTTTTTTTATAAATAACTCAGTAAGCAAACAGTGATTATCCATAGTGGATTACCATGTCGCCTAATATGTGTCATTTTTTATTCGATTTCAATAGATGGCACGTAGTGGTAGTACCAACAACTCTTTGTATCTTATTATAGAAGAGATACTGCATCAGTATCTCGCGGAAATTGCTTTGATCATCACATGATAGATTTGAAGAGACGACGCTCGTTAAAACGAAGGCGATTGTACTAATTCCCCCGTATTCTTTGCTAGATAGAATCCCAGATCAGGTTAAACACATGAACAGATTGATCGGAGTTAATGACACCGAGTGTGTTTCAAACCTAAGAATGGAAAGAAACACCTTCGGTAGGCTTTGTCTGTTATTGAGGCAGATAGGCAACTAGTCGGATGGTAAGTTTGTAAGTGTCGAAGAACAAGTTGCAATCTTTCTTGGCGTACTTGCACATCATAAGAAGAATAGAGACTCACACTACGTACACGTTGTCATGTCAGCAATTTTGAAATTGCACTCTCTTTTGTTGGCAAAACCAGAGGTTGTGGCCGAAGATTGCATGGATCCAAGGTGGCGCTGGTTTAAGGTGAATGTTAGTAGGTTTGCTTTACGTACAAGAAACTTGATTAAATTTCTGATTAATTCTTAGGTAATCATTTTACGGCAGTGTTTTGATACATGACATAGCGTTGTCTTGGAGCATTAGACGGGACATATATCAATGTCCTTGTAGACAACGAGGATAAACCCCATTACAGGACAAGGAAATGACATATTGCTACAAATACATTGGCAATTTGTTATCAAAGTCTGAGGTTCGTTTACGTTCTAACTGGGTGGGAAGGATCAGCTGGCGATTTTAGAATCCTACGTGATGCGGTTAACAGGTATCACGGGCTGAAGGTCCCCAAAGGTGCGCAATGTATATTCATTCATTTGGAGGTCAATTGTAAACATAGGGAAATATGGATCATAAGTTTGTATTGTAGTGTGACATAAGCATACTTTTGTTTTTTATTCGTCTTATAGGAAATTATTACCTTTGTGACAATGGATACGCTAACAGTGAAGGTTTCCTAACACCATACAAAGGTATTGGGTACCATTTGAAGGAATGGGGACCTGAATCTGAGGGGCCTAAAAATGCGTAGGAAATGTTCAACATGCGACACACGAGAGCCCGTAACGTAATAGAGCGGGCGTTTGGTATAATGAAAATGCGATGGGGTATACTACGATGTGCTAGTTACTACCCGATTAAGGTGCAAAACAGAACCATAATGACGTGCTTTTTGCTACACAACTTTATCCGAACGGAGATGATGGTTGACCTAATCGCGCAACAGCTTGAGGTTGAATCAAGTGTGCAGGATAACGATCGCGATCATGACGATACTGAGTTTTTGTCGGGGTGGAAACAACAACATAATGGAATAAGAAAAGAGACCATATAGCACAGGAAATGTGGCTATTTGTGCGCTTCGAATTCCCATATAACTTGTCTTAATAACTTGGTTGTAGATTCTTTTAGTGTGTGTATATTATTGCGATGATATTAACTGACCACCAAACTATTTTATTTTATTTTTTGTTTTCTTTTGTAGGACCATGGAGAGGACGTGAGAACATGAGCCGTGTACCCGATTGTGCCTGTGGGAAGGGGAAAATGTTGATGTTATGTGTCGAGAAGTCAGTTATTCACGCTGGATGCTATTTTTACAAATGTCCAGCAAATGCCAAACATGAAAGGTGTTTCTTGTGGTACGATGAGTATCATAGGAATGAGCCAGCTGACTTGGTGCCAGACTATGTACTAACGCAGGTTTACAAACGCCACCAAATTTATGCTCATGCAGAATTTTCTACTAGTGTAGCCCCGACTATCACCCGTAGTTCTGAGGCACGCGCACACAACTTTAGGTCGGACTTGGAAGCCCAAATCGTTGTCATATTCATGATCGTTGTTTTAGTGTAGCTAGGGATTATCATTGGCAAATTGATGTAGAATGTGTAATTATATTCGAAGAATGTTATGTAGTATTTATGTTCGACGTCCATATTTATGTTGACATTATATGTTGGCAGGATATGATATTAGCTACTAATGTGTATGTCCACTGAACATTCACTATTTGTTATTCAAAGTTATCAAGTGGATGTTTTTTTATATAACCTTACTAGTGTATTTTCAATTTATACATAGTTGTGAAAAAATGTGATCCTAAAATATTAGGGGTGTTGTGTATTAAAGCTTCAGTTTCTTGAGTTGTTGCAAGATGATAACGGAAAAGTATGAGAGCACAACTTTTCTGAATGTAGTTATGTAAGATCCTTAACTAATGCAACTTTGAGCTTCAATCATTTTCTATTGTTGTGGCTGCAATTTTCTCTGTTTAGGTAAGATAGTTTTTTGTGTTTACTTCTCTGTTTATCAAATGAACATGACTAATCTACAAATTTATTGTCTTTCAATTCTTAGAATGTGGTTATAATTCGTTGTCTGAACATTCTCTGTTAATAGCTGTTAATTTCAAGAAAAATTATGGATAATTACTTTCTCCATTAAATTCCACAGGAACATTAGTTACTATATATTCGTTAGTTTGCTAATTCATTTTCAATCTTTAAGATTTTTTTTCAAACTATATTAGCTACATCAAAGTTTTAAAATAATTATATCCTGTAGCATAGGATTCCATATATAAAGATCTTTGGTGCAAATCAAGATCAGTGATTTTACACAGCTACTTTGTGAGAAAAAGCTGAATACTATCTTCACAAGATATATTCAGTCCTGTAAAGTGTACGAGTGCAACACATCAGGTGGTCATTCCAATTCAAAGTTTTTTAACTTCGACTGCATCATAATTTCAGACTAGTCTGAAAGTAAAAAGCAAGCTCCATTCAAAATCTGAAAAATCCAACCAAGCCATCCCTAGAATAGCATTTGTGCACTAAAGTTCCACCATGTCACTTGACGACCCACATCAAAACTCTTTCTTCTACAAAGCCAACTGGACTTCGGAAGTAGACTCAATAATTCTAAGTACAATTATTTGGTAGAAAAATTAGCAGAATTGGAACGGTGTGGTAATGCCACCCCATATTTTGCTCCAAGCGGGCTCAACTATTTTCAAACAGGTTGGGTGTCGCTTTATGTTCGATGAGCTGTACGGACGTTTGCAAGAGCTGGAAACGCGTTACACTACTTTCAAAGAGGTCGTCGGTTTCTCGAAAACGTATTGGGATGTCCACACAAACAGCATACTAGCGAGCGACGAAATTTGGACAGCCATCTTTCAGGTCAGTGCAGTTATCGTCCAGTGAAAACGACAACAATGTAATAAAGAACTAATAGGTTTTTTTTAAATGCAGCAAAATTAGCACGCAAGGGTGTACTATCATCGCGACGAACAGGAGTTCCTGAAAATGGCTACATTATTTGGTTTTGACTACATAAAACCCGAGGTGGAAAGGCAAGTTATTGTCATTTCTGACACCACGTGCCCTGTGGAGGATGACAAGATAAAAAGGTTCATATGCAAAGCCACGAGTGAGGAGGTAACGTCTCCACTAGGAAATCCATCGAGTAAGCTGTGCCGTAAGCTGTTTCAGGATGAACCTCAACAAAAAGATCGCTCGTTAACAAATGAGAAAGGGCAGTACTATTACGTTGTTGGACCTGACGGTGAAATGAAGTATAAGATGCAAAATGTGTACCCCTCATGCCTACCCAACGAAGTTAAACACACCGGATCATCGCACGACAGTTCGTGCGCATCATCTAGCCCAAGCAAGTGGATGAAAAGTCCGTTTCATTGAAAGTTTGTACTCAATGAATGTTTGGTAATCTATTAGAAAGTGTGCTTGTTTGGATCTTTGTTAAAAGCATTTTAAAAGTAGCTTGCATGTTAACTAACGTACCCCGTAGCTCTACTGTCGGCCCTAATGTTTTCTAGCTAATACAGTATCTGTTATTTAAGTTATTTTTCTATGAAAACAACCACATTTGTACACGAGGTTAAACATTGGCATTGAAGTAGTATGAAAGTGTGTTTGATAGAAGGAATGTCAGCTCCACATGTTCTATTCCAGAAGCGCTACATATGCTGCAAGTTTGAGCTTAACTATATCCTATTATCTTAGAATCATCATATCATGAGTGGATAAAAATTGATAAAAAAATTTGATTATATTCAATCTTTACACATATGTAAGGTAAAATGATGAATAGCATTTGAAATACAAAAGCAAGCTTCATACTTTTACGTGCATTAGTTAATATAGCTTTGACATGAAAATGTCATTCAATCACATTATAATTGTTATTGGGATGTTCAACAACTTTACGCAGTGAAATCAAATATGTATTAGGCTTTGTATGGTTATAAAGTTTATCAACCAATGCAAGCCTTTATCAGAGCCCGAGGTTTTCTTCATTTTATTTGTTATTTTTCAAGACTCTTGTTGATTTTCTGTTTAGATTATCTTAAGCCTGGACTTTATGGATTTGGTAGATTTGTATCGATTGGCGAATTCGACAAGTTTAGAGGTACATGGGGATACTTATTCTTTATATTTCTCAAATTGGATAACTTTAGTGTAGGATTTCTTGGATATTTAAGAAATTATTGGAAATGGCTGCTGCAAAGCATATCATGAACTCACTGCTTCTCCATAAAGTGATTTATATTTTTCAGCCTCAGAAAATGAGAGAGAGAAGTAGACATTTTACTGCAACTGGTAGAGAGCATATTGATATTTTGAACTTTCTTTTAAGTGATCTTTGGGACTTTTAGATTATTCTTAGTTGAATAGAGAGTTCAGAGCGTTGTTAGGAACTTTGTAGTTGTGGTGAGGTCTGAAAAGAGAGTGGGAGGTAGTGAGAAAATCCGACTGAAGTTGTATTTAAGCAGTTTGCCTGATATTTTAAAACTAATAACTGCTACTTCAGTTGGTGACTGATAAGTTACTTTACTCCCCTTCAGTGTGAACTATTGGCATCTCTTTTTGCATGAGGCCAGAACTAGTTGCACCTCTTTTTGCTGTGTAAAAGTCTGGTCACTTTATTGACATATAAATCCGTAATGGAAAATAAATTAATAGCTTTTACTAAGCAACAACATTTCATCCATAGCAGCACACATGGCAATAATCCAGCTTAAATAAGTAACATATACAATACCAAGCATGACCTTCATGCAGAACACGCCCAAAATAAGAGTATAAAAATAATGCAACAATAGTTTGCACCATTCCTTTTTGTCCTCAAAGTAGTACCACAAAAAAACGTACGGAACTACACCTCGCGCTAGCGATCAATGACAGTGATGGGACTATGGTTGATTTTTACGCTTCTCGCTGAGAATGCGCACCACATATGCGGGCTTGGCTACATCCGGCAGTCCCATAAAAAGATCAAGGCAATCGGCTTTACCCACAAGAAACTCACTGACATCAAATTTATCGTCAAGTGATAGTCCGGGTATATGACCTAAGATTTCGAAGACCTCCTTCCGTCCCTTGCTCAAATCAACCTCATACCCTATCCTTGATTAAAGCATTCAAGCCTAGCATTGATGTCCGCGTGCATCTTGCCGAGTAGGCTGATTATATAATCCATCCCATCCTTGGCCTTGCGCTTGCGTCTGATACGTTTACAAGTGTTTTTTTCATTCTCACCCTAATTAAAGTTGTCTTCTCCTACGTCGTTTGAAGCGCTTGTTTGCGCGGTGTTGTCATTGATACATATGTCATCCAAGCTAATGTTGCAATCACCATCCCCACCAAGATTTCCAAGTTTGTCATGAGCATACAAATCATTAACAGCCTCCATAATATCCTCCGCGTTCCCACCATTTGCACGATATTTTCCAAAAATCACTTTCCAGTCCTCCAAATACGGCCATGACTTGTTGCGCATTTTTCTGGCATTAGCATCAACCTAAATGATGAAACAACAAAATCAACTTATTGAATTTCTTAGATAAGACATAAGACACACCATAGATGTGCGCAGAAGAAAATAAGACATTTAATGCATAGTTGATTTAGTACTTTCACTATTTGTTCATTGTTGATCGTCGCAGTCTATCATGTGGCCTCCTCGCAAGTTAAACCCCACCCCACTACGACTAAGAATGCCTTGTAAAGATCTATAGTTCTTCTTCCACGCAGTGAGCTTGGAAATAATGTTAGGGTTCACCTTAAGGTCCGTATTTGGGAATTCACGGCGTATTGAATCTTCCAGCTTGTTAAGGTAACCAGCTCTGAATCCATTGTCCGATTTCTATCCCAAGGCAACGAGCTCCTTAAGGGCAACACGAATGATCTCTTCCTCATGAAATGACCATATACGTCTCATCTTATCAGTCTTCATAAGGTTAGTTCGCGAGCTGTCGTTGCTTCCTACAAAAAATTGTGACACAACCAAAGTAATTAAGATGTTGTTCATGTCAATAGTTATATACAATGAACTGTAACAACTGAACCCCACCTTGTACTTGAGACCCTCCTGCATTGGACATTATTCACCTACAAGACATGAATATGTTCACACGGCTGGCTAGAAAATAATAAATGATGAATGCTGCAATAGACAATCCAATAACATTGCACGACTAACACATTCCAATAACACACACGAAGCAACTATCATTGGATCTAAACATGGTAGCGAAAGTCTGCAACCAATGAATAACTAGCACCCCCAAATATGATACGCTAATAAACCACGCATTGGAGACCAAGAATTATTAAAATTGACTTTAACATCGGCCACCAAAGACTCGAACGACAAGCTACGAGACTGTAAATCAAGGCCTTAAACGACACACCAAAAAGACTTATATGCCAGAACAAAAATCAACTTCCACAAAACTAACACCCTCAGCGGAATGGCATACACCACCAAAATTATGAGGTATTTATAGTGCAAACAGAAGTACACACGCATGTGGGTTGTTCGAATCTTTCTGTGAATTTCACAAACGCAACAAATTAGACAATTGCGAGAAAATACTAACCGAGATTAGTGTTTCCAGCGAATCCAACTGAAACAGAGACACCAACAAACCGACGAAGCGGAAGTGCTCAGAGATTTGTGCGAATTTACCCGGTAGTGACGAAGCACTATGTGTTGAGAGGGAGTGAGTGTAATAGATTGGAATGTGGCTGCATATCAGAACTCGCATTAGGGCAAAGGTAGGACAAAATTGGAATATTACAATTTGGTTGAGGATATAATTGACCATTAAGATATAACATGATATGCCAACATAAGTACCAAACACATGAAAAAGAAATCGTATGTTTTAAACATACCAACCAAACACCATGACCTGATAACACATCCGTACAAATCAAGTTGAGTTATCTGTGATGTTATCTTACATTGGGTATTCCCATCATGGGAATCAAACGCGCCCTTAAGGGGTTACAAGCATAGACCTAAACTCCTAACATGTAATCTGCTATTTAGATGTTTCAAAAGGGGGTCTAAACTATATAGGTGATTATGTAGCAAGATTCGAGTCGCGATTGGATAATTAATTGAATGTTGAATGAATGATCACTACAAAAAGACGCGTTTTACCGGCGGAAAATCCTCCGTCACTAATTACTGACAGACAATCTGTAGAAACATTTACCAGCGGTTTACCAGCCTATCTAAGGCGGATTTTGGCACCACGCGTATGCCAACATCACCGTCGGATTTACCGACAGATATATGACCATCGATGTTACCCACGTGCAAGCTCCACCGTTAAATGAATAAAATTAGATATCCGCCGGCAATACCAGCGGACACATATCCGCTGGTAAAATTAATTTCAGCATTGAAATAAATAAAAAATCATTTTTTAAGTGGATGTGAGTCTACTGGTATTGCTGGCAGACTTAATCTACTGGTAATCCCTCACTAAAATTTATTTTAAAATAGCTGGACTTTTAGCAAAGTCTAAGAGCATCATTAACACCGCTACAAAAAGAAGAAAAACAGCGGCGGCCGGGTTGGGGCAGGCAGCTGCGCCTTAGCCGCACGATTCGCCGCGCTCGCGGCTGAAAGCGGGGTTGCGGCCGCCGCGGCGCGGCGGCGATACAGCCCACTGCACTGATTCGATGGGAGCTTCACAGGTTGACATGTAGCTTCATTGGAGGCACTCAAGTTCATCTATAAAATCCCACACACTTTCACTTCCCTTCTCACCAACATCTGTCTCACTTTCTTCTAACGTTTTTTTTCTTCATTTTCATTCTCTTATTGTGTTTTATGGATCCAAACTCATAAAAAAATTCTCCACCATCGGCTGAGGCACTCGAATTTTTTGAGTATTGTCAGATTAAGGTTTGTGATCCATTGACTTTCATGTTCGGTAATCCGAATGCGGCGCCGAGCAATGACACCCTGACCCCAGCCTTTTCGTCGATCAACGTTGGCTACTACTCCCTCGATGAGATGCATTCCATTGACGAGTTCGATCTGTCTTCTCCCGTGACGGGTAAAGGCAAATGGAAGAAAACGGCCACCAATTCGCGTGAAACCAGATCGAAAAAATTTAGTCTGGAGTAGATGAAGTTGGTAGCCCGATGCTAAATTGATGTGTCCGAAAATCCGGTGATTGGAAACGGACACAGTGTCTGCATCTTATGGGAGAAGATTGTGGAAAAATACAACGCCCTCAAACCGGCCTAAGCATTGGAGCGCGACTACGACAACAACCTCCGCAATCATTGAGGCCGAGTTCAGACCGAGGTAGCCAAATTCGCCGGCTACGTCAACATCCTCCAGAAAACATGGCCGAACGGTCATAGTTGGGACAACATTCGCAAACAAGCCTTGAGCACCTTCTACAATGAGGAACTGAAACAGTTGAAATACGAGGAGGTGTGTGCGATTGTGCGAAACTACCCCAAATTTTTCGGCGGCACCGACTCCTCATCTGGCCCTAAATGAACGAAGCACACCGCCTCCAGCCAATATTTTACAAGCGGAGAGGTCGATGCATTCGATTTTAATGTTTGGATGGATGAAAGTATTGGGCAACAGTCGCCGGCATGTCCTATGAGACAGAAAGCGGCGAAAAAAAAGGGAAGGGGAAGGCACTAGAAGGCAGTGCTGGAAATTGAGACCCGTCGGTGGATGAAATGACTCAGGCGGTGTTGGTGAATGAGTACCGGAAAGTGATTTTCAAGGATACTTCGGACATGAACAAAGTGCAGCTTCGACAACATGCCAAGTTGGTCACCCTCTTGAAAAGAAATTAGAGATTTGTGATGTTTTAGGTCTTTTTTCATGTAATATTAGGAATTTCAATTATGTATTTCAATTGTCTTTTTCGATATTTAATTTATGTAATTTAGAATTTTAAATTAAGTAATTTCAAATTTTAATTAATTATTTTTCGAAATTGTAGTCATTTAATTTCATTTCACAAATGACTTGATTCAAATAAATATATAAAATTGAAGTACAATAAATAATAAAAATTGATAAAAATAAAATTCTAGCTGATTTGAGATTGAATTGTTTGAGACTGAGATGATAATTTTATGATTGAAAAATAAAATGATGACATGATAACTAAAATTTAAATTGAGCTCGATTTTTTTTGGAACTGGCTAAAAGATGCGATAATCCTTCGCGCCGCAGACATACATCTTTTCATTTTTTTCTCTATCACGCTTGTCATTTCTTCTCCTCTGTCTCGCGTCCCTTCTCACGTCGCCATTGTCTCCCTCCTACTATACACCAAACAATCTCTGTAATCTAAGAGAGAGGCATAGAGAAATCCCATAACTTCTCAAATTTTCAATACCATAACTTATCTCTCTGCTCTACCAAGGTTTTACTTGCGTTTTTTCCTCAAATCCGCCGCCGCCACCGCTGCTCTCAGATCCTGCCATGTACGTTCCTTTTCCTTGGAATTTCTTCTCTTACCTTCTAGGTTTTCAATTTTTTTATACACGTATTTTTCTACCTTTTTATCGCAGTTTCTGGCGAGGTGCCGGATGAACTTGTTGTCTCGAATAGTTATGGTCTCATATTTCAGAAACGCTTAATTGAGCGCTATATCCAGCGGCGGATACAAGGGGGGCGGGAGGGGGCGGCCGACCCCCCCGTCGGGCAATTTCTCGGCACTCATATATCCAAACACCGTTGATGATGTTGCTCTTAAGGGTCAATGACTTTCAATTCTTTGTTTTTTCTATCTATTTGTTGGATTTCTTAGCTTTTTGTTGTATCTGTGTTTCTAAATCTATTTAGAGTGTATAATTTTATATTAAAAAGGACATTTTCAAAACTATTAAACTTCTCTTTTTCCTTTTTGCAAGGTTAGTTCTTAGACCATCTCCAATCGCCCCCTAAAATCCATTTTACAGTCACGAATTTCCTTTAATGGTGCGCCAAAACCAAACGCAAAAACGCAAATATTTGGGTTTTTGAACAGTGCAAACACATATTTGCGTTTGTACTGTTCACAAACGCAAAAACATTGGGATATTGCATTCAAGGCAAAATCTTTATTTTATTTTGAAAATGGGAAAGAGAAGAGAAGAAGGAGAAGTACAAAAACTTATCTCTACAAACTGGCGTAAGGAAGAAAACTAACGTGAGGAAGAAGAATAGATGAGGAAGAAGCGACACGTATTAGTTAATTAGGTTAATGTCTTTATTTATTTATCAAGTGTATGGGCTGGGTTTATTTATTTATTAAGTAATGGACTGTTAATTGGGTTTAATTTAATTGCTATAAATATTTAGGTAAATTTTTGACTAATTGGGCTTATTAATTGTTTTGGCTTTAATTAAACCAAAGCCCAAATTCACATAACACAAGATTAATGAAACTTTAATTATTAATAAAACTTAATAAAATAATAATTAGAATTATATATTTAATTAATTATTCACATTTAAATTTATTTACATATATACTATGAAATTTAACAAAAGATTAATTAAAATAATACTAATAATTAAAAAAATTACATAACACACCATAAAATTCTAAAATACACTTCAAAGCACACGAAATGTGCTTTTGTGCTTTCAGCTTTTAGATGGACGACCTAGATTGATTTGTGCTTTTTTGATGAATAGCTGAGATCAAAAGCACACAGATTGTGCTTTTGTGCTTTCAGCCTTTAGATGGACAACCTAAATTGATTTGTGCTTTTTTGATGAATGACTAAGATCAAAAGCACACACATTGTACTTTTGTGCTTTCGGCTTTTAGATGGGCGATCAAGATTGATTTGTGCTTTTTTGATGAATGGTTGAGATCAAAAGCACACGGATTGTGCTTTCATTATAAATTGAAGATATGTTATACTCATTTCATCAATCAATCAATCATCTTTGTTCGTATACTTTTTCTTTGAAAACTTTATCTATCCTTCAAAATGAATCCAAATTTTATTCCTGGTAACTCCTCATCTTCTGACGAAGATGATGAATATATGCAGATGATAAACACTCTTGCCAAAAAACAACAAAATATACATCTTAATATCACCAACAACAACTTGTTGCTTCAACACTTTTTCAGCTCAATATTTGAGATCACCAACAGGTAATGATATTGCTAGTGAGCGACGTGGATTTCCAGGGATGTTAGGCAGTTTAGATTGTATGCATTGGAAATGGAAAAATTGTCCTACAGGG
>JAYDZE010567170.1:0-12180 GCA_034509125.1 Monilaria moniliformis
TATATAGCAAGAAATGTTATGCTATATATTTTATGTGAGCACCATTTGCAAGCACCGGTTTCGTTTAGTCCATGTTGACATTATTTGTTTTGTTTTATACATTTATTTTGATTCTAATACCTCAAAAATTATTGTTGACGTCATTAATTCTACTAATTACTTAAAAATTAAAGCTCGGTTTATTCATTTTCTCTATAACTTCAAATAAATGAATAAAATAACAAATCAAGATTTCATTTTTATGTAATTTATTTAATTAATAGTGCCAATAACAAATTTTAAGATATTAGAATCAAACTAAATGTATAAAACAAAATAAATATGAATCCGCAAATTACACAATTAAATCAGCATCATATTTGCATTTAGTAAAAATGTTTACAATCTTCACCAGTATCTCGAGAAGAAGTGAGATTGTGATAGTGGAAAAGGGAGACTAACCTTTGCTGAAGATTATACAAGAGAGTACGAGATGAATTCATAACTAACCAATTATTTTTATATAAAAAAAAAAAACCCGACACATTTTGGTTTTTATATTTTATATTTTCAGCAATTTCCTATCTTATATTTTTATTGTTATCCTCAACTACATCAACTGTATTATTCAAAACCAACTAATTCCTGCAATAAAAATTAGTCGGTTGTGCCAACCGGAAACGACGTATAATGGTACAAAACGTCTAAAAAACATTACAATAAAAATTACTTTAAATTTTGGTAAAATAATTTTTTTATAATCTCCCTTTTTTAGTCGAGTTTCATTACACTCATTAACTATGACGAATGTAGGTGGAGTCGGGTGGAATTGACCGACTCACTGTCAGCTGATGTTGACCCCGGCCACATGTGACAGCATCTACGCAAAAAATAATATAATATGGAAGAAATTTAGTGGCAGAACAAGGAAAGATATGTGAATATTGCTGGAGAAGGTAAAACTAAGAAGCATAAGACATGCAGAAACTGCAAGTCCCATAATAAACGCTCCCTGAATCCGTCAGTAATCGAGGCATGCATATACTATGCATGACAAACAATATATATATTATTATGTGTGTGTGTGTGTGTGATTTTTCCAAATAGGGAAATATAATTTGAATGCTAAACGAAATATAAATAAGTAAATAAAAAGATGGAGGGCAATAATAAATTATAGTGCACTAAAATGGATGATAGTGTTGATGCTTCTTCATATACGCAACTCCTTCACAACTTAGTGACTTACCATATTTATTTGTTTAACGAAAATTACAATTTTATATATTGTTTGGAACTCAAATGTATATTTGTAGTATTGGGTCATGCCACCTTGCACATGGGTTGAGGACCATAGTTGAAAAGTTCCTAGGTCGTTAATTTTATATTCGGAAATATCATTTTATATCGTAGTGTTTTCACTTTTTCTTAATTATATCACAAATATATCCGTAATTATAAAATTTAGATACTTATAAAATTATTTTTTTGAGTTAGCAAGTTCTACCTAATTAATAAAAGAAGTCAACTTTCATTTCTTACAAAGTCAATTTCGAGGAATTTGATTATCCATCGTTGGAATTCACCATTGAGAATTTAGTTTGGGAATTTTGTTAATCCAATCAAATAGATTTTATTTTTGATTGTTGTCTTATCAACGGTCGCTGATCAGATCGGTCAAATTGACATTATAAAAAAAGTTTATTAATTTTACTGTGGTGATAGAATTATTAACAACAATGACAATGTGGATATTAATTTCTTATTTCACATACATTATTGTACAATTATGAAAGAGTCCAAATAGTGAAATATAAAATGATAATTTTCTTATTATATATTGAAATTAGCATTAAAAATTGGTTATCATCTTTAAGTATAAACTGGCCCTAGTTTGACCTGACAAAAAGGTTAAAAATCATATGTTATCAAACGAAAAAAGATGGAGCTATAACTTATTAGCAGAAGTACAAGTAGATTTTATTCATTCATTTTCCAAAAGTCGTGCATTTCACAAAAAAGATGTTGAGGAGATTAAATTGATTCGGAATTATCATTAAATTGTGTTATTTGTCGTTTTGCCACTATCACATATCTACACCTATAAATCCACATTCCTATATATATGTGCAATAGAACCCGCAAATCATAAAAAATGGATAAATCATATATAGAGAACCAAGTGCGTAGACTTAGGTCTATAGATATTAGTGAAATGCAAATTTGAAACATTTGTTCTCATAAATATCCACTTTATTACTAGACCATTATAAGAGAATGACGACTTCTTTTCTACTACTTTGTGTAGCATGTTTTTGAATAAGTCACTTATTACTATAACGTTATTGGGTTATGAATGAATTCAATAATATATTTGTAATGTCATCTTAAATATATGTATAGGAAAGAGTTCAAATGACAACTTTTAAATATTATGAGATGGAAAACCATTTTTAACCTTTCCATCTAGAAAGATCTACGGTATATGCATCTATTTGCTGATATTTTTACATTCAGAACAAAATCTCAAGGCAAAAAGGTGAGCAAAACGTCAGAGAAAGTCACAAAACAGCACATAAACACATCTAGGGCAGCAAAGCAACTAACAGACAAAGCTAACCTAACCCTAACAAACTGACTGCTCAACAACAGCAACAACATAAGAACATCAACTATCCCACATCACTCCTCTAGCAAAACCAAAACAACTAGTCAAAAAACATAAGCAAAACTAGTAGGGCAAACCACAAGGTAAGAGAACCGAACCCTCCACACACACAGAGAAAGGCACAGACCTGAACCTTACCGGCCAGACGCCACAACCCAAAACAAACCTGCGAACACGCAAGAAAAGACTGAAATCCAGAAGCCTTGTACCCATATCCAACTAGAGTGTTCTTTCTCATCGGCTAGTTCCATGTTGCTTCCATCCTCTGATATCACTCAAATCTTCCGTAAGTTGTCCCATCATGGGAGGGAATGACAGACACCACCCTCTCTTTCCTGGACTAATGTAGCACATGGATTCGAATCTTATGAGAGGCGAAAACTCCATTTTTTTTAATATAGTTAATTTCACTGCGAATGCACTGACTTTATATGTTCACTACAATATTCTCATATTCTCTGCAAGATATACTTTTTGACAATAATTTAACCCAAGCCTAACCATTCCCTATATATACACACACGTATGAGTAGTACGAGTGATGTTACTAACACATTCAACACCTTCTAGACCACTTAGTGTATTTTATTTTTGAAATGATGATTCATGTAGTATTTAGTACACTTGCTCACAGATGTGTTTGCTATGTATATATAATATTACGAAGTGAATAGATATTTTAATTTAATGTACAATTTACAATACAAGTCTTAGGAAAATTTTAACTGTTTATGAATATGAATTTGATGTTGAGCAAGGATCCATGTTTACTACTGGCACAAGTCAATTGTCGTTGTTTAGGGCATCAATATCGCTGCCGCATTTTTTAAGAAAATAGTGGCAGCCGTAGTAGGGCAGGGTTGGGGGGAGACGGCCGTGCCTTAGCCGCGCTGGCGGCTGAAAGCAAGATTGCAGCCGCCGCGGCGCGGCGGCACTGCAGCCCGCTTCGCCGTAAATCCGCCAGATCTTTTTATTTTTATTTTTTATACAAAAAATTGCACTGATTTTGATAAGAGCTTGGCATGTAGCCTCACGGGAGGCACTCAATTCATCTATAAAATCTATCCACTTTCACTCCCTTTCTCACCAACATCCCTTCTCACTTTCTTCTAATTTTTCTTCTTCATTTTCATTCTCTCATTGTAATTTATGGATCCAAATGTGGGGAAAAAAATCCTCCACCACCGAAGGTACTCGAATTTTTTGAGTATTGTCGGAGTAAGGTTTGAGATCCATCGGCTTTCATGTTCGGTACACTCCGAATGTGGCCCCGAATAATGACGCCTTGATCCTAGCCTTGTCTTCGATCAACGTCGGTGACTACTCCGTCGACGAGATGCATACCATCGACGAGTTTGAACTGTCCCCTCCTATGACGGGTAAAGGCAAAGGGAAGAAAACAACCCTCAGTGCGCGTGAAGCAAGAACGAAGATATATGGTTTGGATGAGACGAAGTTGGTAGCCTGATGCTACATTGATGTGTCCAAAGAGCCGGTGATCGGAAACAGACAAAGGGTTTGCGTCTTCTGAGAGAGGGCTGTGGAAAAATACAACACGCTCAAACCGGCGTGGGCGTTGGAGCGCGACTACGACAACCTCTGCAAGCATTGGGGCCGAGTTCAGACCGAGGTAGCCAAATTCGGCGGCTACGTCAACAACCTTCAGAAAATATGGCCGAGCAGCCATAGCTGGGAAACCATTCACAAACAAGCCCATGCAACCTTCTACAACGAGGAAGTGAAACATTTCAAGTACGTGGAGTTGTGTGCAACTGTGCGAAATCACCCTAAATTTTCCAGCGGCACCGACTTCTCATCCGGCCCTAAAAGAACCAAGCACACTGCCTCTGGCCAATACTCTACAAGTGGAGAGGTTGATGCATTCGACTTGAATGCTTCGACGGATGAATGTACTGGCCAACAGTCGTCGGCCCGTTCTATGGGACAGAAAGTGGCGAAAAGAAAAAGGGAATGGGAAAGTGCCAGAAGGCAGTGGTGGAAATTGAGACCCGTCGGTGGACGACATGACTCAGGCGGTGTTGCTGAAGAAGTACTGGAATGTGTTTTACAAGGACACTTCGGACATGAACGAAGTGCAGCTTCAAAAGCATGCCAAGTTGGCCGTCATTCTTGAAAAATAATTAGGACTAAATTAGGATTTTTAGGTCTTTTTTATCTATGTAATATTAGGAATTTCAATTATGTATTTCAATTATGTCATTTTTGGTTTTTAATTATGTTAATTTAGGATTTTCAATTAAGTAATTTCAAATTTTGAATTACATATTTTTTGAATTTTTAGTCATTTAATTTCATTTCACAAATAACTTAATTCTAATAAATATATAAAATTAAAGTATAATAAAAAATGATAAAATGATAAAAATAGAGTTGTGGCTTATTTGAGGCTGGAATAATAATGTTGTGGCTGCAAAGTAAAATACTGGCGTGACAGCTGAAATTTGAGTTGTAACAGATATTTTTGGGGTTGGGATAAAGATGCTCTTAGTAAAGTAAAATATTTCTCGAGATGGAAGTTAATATTTCATATGATTATTTAATTGGTATTAGAAATTAATCCTACTATGTAATATTAGTAATAGATAAAAGGTATATTTTATTATTGTACAGTTTGTAGTTTGTACTACAATGTACTGTTGACGTTGTATTTATTATAGTGATGTCAATCAGGCCAATTCATTCGGGTTGTCAGGCTATTCGGTTACGGGTTAGTCGAGTTGTAATTTTTTTGGACTAGAAATTCTCAACACTAACCTTAAATTATCGTGCTTCAGGCTAACCCATCAAGCTAATCGGGCTCAAAAAAATTGTGAATTTTTTAAATTAATATATTAATCATGATAATCATATATTTCTAATAAAGAAATACATGCATAAATGAATGTCACTTAAATTCAAAACTAATATGTGACTGTTAGAGAATAAAGAATAAACATTTTTTCATAAATGTTTATCGTTTTTAAAATTTTGAACCTATATGTTTTATATTAAATGTTATAATAAAATATAAAAAGTGAAATAATGAATATAACATTTGAATATTAAATCAAAATGCATTTTTACAAACATTTAAGAAAAAAAATATAATTATACTAACTTTCAAAACTTTGAAAAAATTAAGTAATGAAGTTTGAAAACTAAATAATAAGAACTCGCTAATTTTCGAGTCGACCCTATGGGGCTCGGGCTATCTTCGGGCCAAACCTATCGGGTTGCGGACTATTGGATTTATGGTCATTCGTGTCCGGATTTGTTTCGGGTTATAATTTTTCAGCCATAACCTTATCGGATTGTCAGGTTAATCGGGTCGGCCAACGAGTTTCGGGTTAAATTAGCATCCCTAATTTATATGTTGATTTTTTTTTTTTTTTAAAGATGATCAATAGTGGTTTTCCATTTACCTCGTACTGAATTGAATCATCGACCTATTAATTGGAGGATCTTACCAACTAACATGTACTTTATCGTCTCGTACTTATACGTACATTGTATATAGGAATCAATGCAACACACCTAATTATTAATATTTAAGGGTGTTATTATTCACGTAATTCAAATAAGGGTGATATTATTCATATGGTATTTTAATTAATACGATTAGCTTCTTAATCTCCAGCGTGTGAATTCCATATTTGGCCTCTTGAAGCTGTACCTTTAACTTCTGAAATTGAAAAGAAATTAAAATAATAGCACTAGAAATAGACAACCTTTCTAAAATGACATGATAGGGAAATAACATTACGTTGATGTGGTAAAATACTAAAAGGAGTAAAAGTTGAAATAGCGAAATGACACAATTGAAAGTCAGGCGTCAAAACAGCAAAACGGAAAAAATATAGAGGATCAGATATGATTTTGCCTAATTTCCACCTTGAAAAAATGGACCTCCGTTATTTAATGTATATATATGTATCGGTTATTATTAGTCCATTTCTTATCGTGAATTTGTATCTCTTTTTTTAATTACTGTATCGTACGTATAAAAATACTGAATCCATTGTATAATTTATTGAACTTAAAAAACAAAAAAAAATCGTCACTTTCATAATTCAAACCTAGGTAAATTTCGTTTTTCTGAGTTTAGAAAATTATACATCGAATTCAGTAATTTTATACGTCTGGTACAATAATAAAAAGAAGACTCACAATTTTATGATAAAAAGGAAAGTCATTTGATCCCATTCTTTTATATAATATATATATATCCTAGAAAATTTTAATTATTATATTTATGTAGCCACTTTAGCAGTTATCTCGCGGCTGGACATTGCGAATAATAATTGTTTTAGGTGACATTTGCAATTTGGAGTTAAGAGGATAGTTGAGTTAATAATTGATTTGGAGACCTTCCAACAAAAATGACTTAAGTTTTATTTTTTTTTCTTCAAAACTCATCTTTAGGTTTGTATACTTTTTGGTGGTATTTGATTTGAATAATAAAATATAATTGATAAAACAATTCAATTTAATTAAATATATGATTCGTATGATTAAGTTCGTTATAGATAATTCAGCCATCACCCAATCATCTAATCGGATAATTATTTTATCACTCCAAAATTGGTTAGTAATTAATTATCATCAAATCTATAATACAAAATTCTAGAAATATCATAACAAAAATATTATCAGTATTGTTTATACTCGATTTTATGTATTTTTACATGATTATAAAGAAAAAGAATTCAATTTTTCTTATTTTTTACATTTGAGTCACAATCTTCAAATTTATCTTAGACCACGATCAATTGATCCAAAATACGAAATTAACTAATTCAAATAATCCAATCTCACTTTATTCTATCAACCTTATCTATCTCATCCATCAAATAAAACACCCTCTTATTTTTGTTTCATTAAATTATTGGACAATTTTTCATTTTAATAAGATTTTATATTTTTAGGGAACATTTGGTTTGATGAATAAAATAGATAAAATTAATAGGATTAATAATCAACCAAATTTTAAAATGATAATAATCATTCAATTGAATTATCCAAATTATTTATCAGGGACTAAACTATACAAATATTGATTTAGTTGAATTTGAGTCATGCAATATCAAAATCGGTGATAGTAATTTAGAATGAGAACCCATTATATAATGAAATCCTCTTATGAACCTATTGACTTTAGTAATTATGACTTTATTCCACACTTGAACATTCAAAATAAAAATAATGAGTTTTTTAAATTTATTTTGTATTTTATTATTTTTTATTTTTTTATTTTCTATTTTATCTCAGTAAAGTCGTGGTACACTTGGAGTGCATTAATTTCCTCACAATAAAAACATATAAACCTTATTTACAACTTCCACCAAAATTTCAACGCGAATTAGATCCAAAGCATTGGTACAAACTTTCCTACCAAAAGAGAGAAAAATAAAATCCTTTCCTACCCAACGCAAAATACAAGATTTAGGTTTGTTTATTTGAAATAAATTCACTATTGATTTTACGTCAAACAATACGTGAAGTAACTTCTGATATACAATAAAAATAAGACGTGTAGATGGATCCACTCATCAAGTTTCCATTAAAATAGAATGTACACAAGGACGAACACTTGTCATTCCTTCTCTTTCCGGACAACACATACAAAGAGACTCGCCGGCAGTCAAATAATTAGTAAACCTTTGATTGATATTTCCATAGAATGAGTTTGTTTCTCTTTTAATTTTCTATCTCCTATTTATCTATTTTCTTTTTATCAAAAGAGAAAAAAAGATTGTGGAATACAAAATGTAAATGCTTTTTTTCTCAGAAATGATTATATCCCAATCTAAAATTTTATTCTTTTAAATATAAATCTTTAAATTGGATACTCCTAATGTCATTGAAAATCTCATGTGCAGCTAACTTCATACGAGTATACTTATCCAAACAATAATTATAAAGTAGCATACTAATAAAAATTGAGTAAAAGGGATTATTCATAGGAGCTTAAAAGATTCTAACAATTTTTTGTAGAAAAAAAAATGAGAAATTGAAACGAAAAATAATAAATCGAATATGTGATACAAACAAGAGCATTATTGGGCATTGCCCACGTGCAGAAAGTGGGGAATCTTTGGAATAATATTTATACCACTTTATTGATGGAGTCCACATGAACGAGTCAACGATGTGATCTTATTCGTAACTAAAATTAATTTCCATAATAATTAATTCTTGCATCTCTATCATTAGCATAAAAAATGAATTGTTATAATATATAAGGAGAATATTGACATACAAAAAATTATTCCGTGTATAAAAAGTATTAATATACATGATAATGTATTTATATAAATATGTAATGAAGTATGATTATAATAATTATAATACTAATAAGCATTGGTGGACACACTAAGTAGCAATGAGAGGCTTAAGCCACTAACGAGTTAAAAAAAAACTTTTTATTAGTATAATATTGTTTAATTTTTGTAATTAGTATGAATTGTTGTGCAAAAGTTCCTATCATTATAATGAAACATGAAAAAATTATTATCACAAAATTTTAAACTCAAAGTTTAAAATATATAGTCAATATCAATATAAATTTTTGCATCCACGTCAGCTAATAAAATTAAATTAAGAGATAAGTATATATATAGGATGGAGAAATCCGACAAATGAAGCACTCCACTAACTGTCCAAGTTCTATGTATTATTGTCGAATATAAAATTGGTTTGGAGAATATTTCAGAGGAAGAAAAGACAGTGCATTTATTTTTCCTCTCAATTTTAACCCAAGTGAAAGTAGATAAATGATTTACTTTATGGCCACCGACCTCCATCATACCTAATCTGCGTGATATGGTTTGGACAATTTGTTTAATTGATATTCAAACCTGAAGCTTCTCTCTCTCTCTCTCTCTCTCTCTCCGATTTCTTTTTTTTTTCTTTTTCTTTTTTAAAGATGACCATGCCCATGCTTTGTCTAGTGTAGTTTGTCTTGGAAATTAATATGTATATAGGGTTTGACTAATATAAATAGACTTCTTATAATAAAAAGTAGAAATGATTTTCAGTTTTTAAATTACGAAAATTTATAGTAAATTCATCATTTTATTAGTTGCATTTGTAATTTTGGATTCGAATTTCATAGGAGAGACAAAACTTTTATTTTTTAACTTCATACATTTTCACAACAAATTCATATATGTTTTACAAAGAATTCATGGTTCGTAATTTTTATTTTAAAAGATATTTTAAGTCTAATTCTTCCCCATGTATATATATATATTAAGTTGGTTGGAAATTGACTCAATCCCTACAACAATTGCTATAACCCGTGTATAATTATGAACCGATATAATCGACCAGGCATAGCTTAAAAGACAAAATTAAGGTATCACAAAATTTTATTTAGTGAGAGGTTTTGAGTTTAAATCTTACATGCATACGACGTAATATACTTATGACATTATAGTGGTATATTAGTCTCACGTGCATGCAGTATATTGTTTTACCTTCTTGATATAAGTATGTAATACACTAATTTATCTTAAATTAATTAATATTTGTGAACTAAATTTATATATAAAATACCTAAAATATCCAATAAAATATATACATATTATGTAAATTATCACTACCCATAATAAAAATAATTAAAAGATAGGAAATGAAATGAAATGGTACGGTGTGGGTTCAAATGCTTTATTTGGTGCACAGCTGGAATTAGCGGATCACAGCTGGCACTATGTACGGGAAGAAAGATGCAGCAGCGGTTTACGCAGCTACTCAGGCGCCGTCTGCCGAATCATCCTCTCTCTCTCTCTCTCTCTCACACACACACACACACTCAACATATGTATGTATGAGGAAAAAGGAGTGGAATAAATTTGTGGGAGGATCAAAGCTAAAGTGTACACACACTCACGCACCACAATTTTCAAAATGTCCATATTCTCCTCCTTTCTTGTCCCGGCTTTGTGAGATTTATTAAGCAATTAATTTGATTGATTTTGTACGTGAAAGTTAGGGCACTGGTTAATTTTACAAATATGGCCTTGTTGCTATTTTTGGAGAGAACGTCTAATCCAAATGGTTAAAGATTTTAATATTTGTCGAATTTAATGTAAGAAACACATATATTACATATTGGGTGATGGACTTTCTCTATTTAATGATTTCAAAATTTGACACGTTAAATTTAGAAGACTAAAGATCTTATATTTTACAATTTCAGTTATAAATCTTATATATATTCTTTGTGTGCGTTCTATTGAAATGAAAAAAACGAACTTTCTAACCAAATCAATTCAACACAATCCTAATTTTGAAGACCATGTAAATCTCAAATATATAATACAAAATAACAATATTAATTATTTTTTATAGGAACTTAACATAATTTACTAAATATAAATGGGTATTTTGTTAGATGTCTGCTCTTAGGATGTAACTACTTATTTTATTTTTAAAATTGGCGAGAAGTCCAGTATTGACTTTCTTCCTTTGAGCTACTATTGACCTTTGTGGGAGAAATTCCCCTTTATACATTTTTCAAAAGTATATCAATAACAGTTCTATATTTATTTTATGGTGACTCGAACTACCAATCTATTAATTGAAAATAAAATATCTTATCAACCTTTGCGATATTCAGTATATTTTATATGTTTTGGGAAATAAGGGGATTTAGATTAAGCGAGATTACCCAATTTGGCTTTATAAGATAATTTTGTTTGTCTAATAAATTTATTAGCTATATCACTTCCAAATAGGCATTTTACATATACATACATTTGAATTTGGGTTACGTAGATATTTTTTTATACTAATCTAGAAACTATGTTTCTTTATATATATAATACTGCAATTAATTTTTATTTAATTCGATAGAGAATTTTATGTGATCATTTCTTATATACAGGGTAAATGATAACTCAAATATTTGAATCAAACAATATTTTATATCAAAATTAAAGAAGCACAATATCAAAATGATCGTTATTATGAAATAATATTATCTCGTAACCACGAACATTTGATGATATTGTCAAGTAATAATGTCGATAACAAACAAACATTAAACGTATTAAACAAACTTAAAACATTGCCCAGAAAATACAATTTTTTTTTTTTTGAGAAAGAAGAGATTCATTACTGTAAGTCTGTGTTTACAATATCCATCAACCAAGTTGGGAAGCTATTCCGCCAGATCCTAGGTTCTTCAATATTTCCTGCATACTTGGCCACGTGATGCGCGGCTTGGTTTGCAGTCCGATACATGTGGAAGATCCCGACTAGAAAGTTCTCACGTGCCGCTTTCACGATGTCCCTAATCTCCGCAGGAAGCAGGTCTTGCATGTCATCTTCATTCCCCATTAGTTTGACTGTTAGGATCAAATCCGTGTAAATCTCTATCGGCTTCACATGTTGAGAGATGGCAAAAGTTATGCCCTCTACGACCGCCATGAGTTCCGCCGACATGGCGTTGGCGCGAGGTCTTGTTCGCCTCGACAAGGCTGCCACCAGGTGACCCATGCTGTCTCGAATGACCACCCCGACACCAAAGG